>JASDQU010686977.1:19707-34260 GCA_032191745.1 Picea mariana | reverse complement strand
GGAAAAACAAGAAACTTTGGTTAAATCAGAGAAAATATGTCGAGACAATATTGTAGAGGTTTAAGATGCAGGAATGTAAACTGGTCAGAGTCCCTATTCTTGTAGGTGTAAAGTTATCTGTGAATCAATGTCCCAAGACACAGGAAGAGGAGGAGGATATGTGGCATGTTCTTGTTGGCCCTCGACTAAGTTTTGAGGAAACATTGGGCGGGTTTGACCAGTTTTTGGACATCGACAAGCTGGTCGAAGATGGAGCACCCAGGCGGAGATGAGATCACAGGATATCACTTGTTTTGTGGACCCAACAAGGGGTTCATTAGGGTTTATGTAATGGGTTATGAGATGTCAGCCCGTGGGTTTACCCATGATTAGGCATTTTTGTAAAAGTATAAATATGTAAGGATGTAATGTAGTAGTAGTATCTAGCTAAGTGAAATAGGCGAGTAGTTCTGAGTTGGTTTGTCCAACACACCGTGTATGTAAGGCTCTGTGCTTAGTAGAGGAGTTGGCTCTGTGCCTTGACTTGATTTTGGGAAGGTGGATCTGGTGTGCAATGCGCAGTTCACCTGTCCAGTGCGAAGCTTGGATCTGGGGCTAAGTGCACAGAAGCAGAGGAATGTAAGAGATTGAAGACTAATAAAGAAGAAGAAGCAGATGGTGGACATATCCCCACACAGGGGTGAACCACGTATATCATGTGTTGATGGTTTTCTTTGTGCTATGATATTTATGCTGTAGATCTTCTTAGTGGATTGATTATAATCAATGATAGATAGATCTATGAATTCTTAGTTCTTTGTCTATGTTCGATGTGTTAGATCTAACTTCTGATGCTAAGTGCGATGTATATTTTTTCATTGTTACTAGGTTGATCTATACTTAGGGTTTTATCTGTGATGTGAATAAATCTAATGAATTAATGTGTGTTGTTCCTAAGTAATTTGTGAAGTTTTATAATCACAGATCTATGTCCCAGCTTGGTTATAGACACTTGAGTTCTGTAACCCCCCCTACCTCTACCTCGGGTGAGACTTCGTCTGCTTCGTAGATGTTGCCGAAAGGGCTGGTAGTTAGGGTTTTGTTGGTGCGTTGTTGAAGCATTGAACCCTGGGTCTGCCCTTGTGCTAACAAATAGTTTCGTTGCCGGGACCTGAAACTGTGATTGCTGGGAACTGAAGTAAAGAAAAGAGAAGCTCTGTGCGTAGATATGCTGCTGTAGTGCGTAGTATTCTACTTGACTTTCAAAGCTTTGTGCTAAGAAAGAAACCCGATCTGAAGAAAAGAGGTAAGATCTTGAAAGAGGTAAAGCTTTGTGCTTGGATAGAGTAAGATAAGTGGAAAATTTTTGTTTTGAAAGCATGAATATAGGTGTTTTTGATAGATTCTGTCCTAGTCTGAAAGCTAGGGTACAGTTGGAAGAAAAAGTTGATCAGAATAAAATTGATAGAAATAGTGATAGATATGTTATTCCCATGCATAGAAATAATTTTTGGACTAATGAATGGATGCATGAACCTAGAAATAATTTTTGCAGATTGCAGGTCCAGCACTGTGATCTTAATGTGCAGTACAGGAGAAGTTTGGGAACTTACAAGAGAAAGAGAGGATTGGCATTATGTTATAACTGTAGAAGACCGGGACATATTGCTAAGGAATGCCCTAGTATAGGTCCTATTTGTCTTTTTTGTAAAACTGTTGGTGATGGAGTTGAGGATTGTCCAAGAATGATTGCTAAAGTTGAAAGAATGAACATGAGTAAAGAGACTAAGAGCATGTTAAAGAATCATCACGAGAAAGAATCAAAGAAAGATCAGAATATGTTAGAACAATTAAAAGAAGCAATGAATAACCACAAAGATATGAGTTTACTAGAGATATTGAAAGAAAAACAACACATAAATACAAGAATATGAGACTTCGACATAGATTGTGTTCTGGATGAGGAGACACAAGTGAATATTATGACAGAAAGCACTTGGGAAATTTTAGGAAATCCCACTATGGTACCTTCATTGGGAAGGATAGGCTTATTCAAAGGAAAGATGATAACCCTATGTGGAAGAGTGACTAATGTACCTGCTATCATTCATGGAACATCGACAAAAGAAGAATTTGAAGTTATTAGGTTTGTTGAGAACGTCACCCCTTTTCCACTTTTGTTAGGTAAGGATTGGATTGAAAAATATCAGATCAGAAGGAAATCAGAGGAAGAAGCTATAGAAAATAAAAAGCAAGAACCAAGGGATTTCATAGCTAGAAGAATAGATAGACTGATAGAAGAACGAGAAGTTGAGTCAAAACAATAGAAGACCAGAGAATTAACTATCCAGGTTGAAAGAATGCAAGAAGGTTTGAAGGACCTATCCATACAAGAAAGAAGTATATCCACCCAAGAAATAGTAAGAGAAGGGATATTAAATTCAAACCCTTTGAGAGCACATCAACAATGAGAAGTCACTTCGCTAGGAGAAGATAAGAATAAGAATGGAAAGAGAAATCTAGAAACAGTTAGAGAGACTCAGATCACATGAAAGAAGGAAAGGAAGCTCAGTAAGAAGAAGGCTAAGTTGGAAAAGCTACAAGAAGTTACAGAGAAAATATGGAAGATTTCACAGATTGGAACTTTGCTGGAGGCAGGTTTTTAGGATTTGAACTTTGTCGGAACAACATAACCGCATAGAATGGAACTTTGCCATGGTGAAGCTATATGACCGTTGGAGATGCCCGGACCATTAGAATGATGCTCCAAATGGCTAGAAAACACATTTATGGGAGAATAGACCGTGTTTGGGATGTTGAGACCATGACACAACAGACTGATTCATATTGTTTGAGGCATTCCTGTCCGTTGGAGGAATCCGTTATGACACTTACTTATTTAACCCATCGGATGCTGCGTTGGGACCACTTTTTGCTACCCATGATTATCTGATACAAGAAATGAAGTGATTGTGTGTTTCGAGCTGTGCTATCAGACCTCACCATCTGTTTCTTACCCCGTTATCCATTCACCTACCCTGACTTATTTTTTCACAGTGAGAATGTCGGTCGAGCACACCGAGCTAGAGAATTCCATTCAAGAAGTTCTGAAGAAGTTTATGGTTGATAAAGCTATGTCTGAGGGAGTATAGGCATCATCGACCAGGGGACTGTAGGCTTCCCCTTTGACTGGAAATCTCTCAAAACGTACCAACCCTGTTTCTGGGAAGTGAAGTAAGAATCGCGATGATCTGGCTAATGCGATGCAGATCCTGTCAGTCTTACCTGATTACATATCATGTTTGGCTGGTGTGGTTAACCATGAAAACATTCCATGGGAATTCAAGTATACATTGATCAACACATACATCCTGAAGGATTCCAGTTGGGACAGCTCCCATCCTTGAAGAATAGTGATTTCAACCTTGGAGACAGAAAGAACTACGCGATGCTCGTGCCACATAGATACCTGATGAAGATGACTGGGAAGAAGCGTCACATAGTCTCCCAGTCGTGGATTAAGGGGATTGCGCAGTCCATGATACTGAACGTAATGAATATCCCTCATTTTGGCCGACATGAGGAGGTTAACGCTTGCGTTAAAATCCTCTTGTCGTGATATCATGGAAGATATCTTTGGCTTGATAGGCACATTACTGTGGATCTAGCGTGGTTTCACTTGATCACAGGACTGATCATGTAGGGACCCAAACCTCAACAGTTCTACCTAGGGAAGACTTCATATTGCTCCATTGTACAACACATAAATGAGGCATATGATGAAGTTGAGAAGGGAAAGCGACGCTACAAGGTAGCCTCTATACAGGATGGCACAATGTGCCTTGCTTGACAACTTATAGCTGTGTTGAGCACTCAACACACACTAAAAGGTCTGTGACCATTTCCTTTTTGGGTACCACCCGATCTTTTGCATTGACTATTTTTTCCTTAGAATCGGTGACCCATAATTTCCCCCGACTCGCTTCAGAAGTTTGGCATCGGTAAAAGTTAAAGGTGACGAAAATCGTCTAAGAAGTCAAAATATCCGAGTGCTGACCTTCATCGATGTTAGACGATGAAAGTGTTTCTTTTCTACGAGTAAGCCTTGGGAAGGATCTTGCCGAAGACCGATCCATTGGCTTCGATAGAAAGGTGTAACAGTAAGTGCCGTGCATAAAGAAGAGTGACACCGCAGATCGCTGACGCCTGAAACGTTTCAATGATGAAGGCTCATGAAGATGAGGACCCGCCGACAAGCTGCGTACCTGAGCTTTCCCCGATCACCAAACCCGATCTCATCGATGTCGAAAGTTTTATCAAGAGGATATCAATATAAGTATACACTTATATAGTAGTCGATCCCCGATTTATATGTTAGAGTGATGTGACATGATGAGAAGTTTAACCCCTAAATGTGTCAGATACGCCACACTCAAAGCTAGTAGTTAATTCATAGTTTGCGCATTAGTTACTAATTCGTGCACAAATCAAAAGGAACCGTTAAGCCAACTGATACACTGCATCTTCCTCCGCGCCTCCACAGTCGACCAGCTAAGATTTATTTGCAGAAATCTGATAGTAGTTTATTTTGAATCTGAACTCATTACTCGTATTAACTAATTGATATGAATGGTAGCACCTCTCCAGTTATATCCCGTTCGAGTCATTATGTATGATCCTATTTTGCGTAGCAAGAAATTCAGAACAAACAGAAGAGCGAAGCTAACAGTCTTGAGGAAATGCCCAAAGTTCAGTGAGTAATAAACAATTATCTTAGGAATCATTACAGGTATGTATGCGCTAATAGTGTTCTTATGTTCCATTTTATATATCCTCACCCAATGCTACTCTTTATATGTGTTTAAAGGGAATTTTTAATTATAGGGGACAATGCCTTTGAAGAAGCCCTCCACTAGGAAATCACCGAGAGCTCCAAAAATCCAAGAATTAGAAGTAGGAGAAGGCTCCTCCCCATCATTTGCAAGACAATTAGAGTTCGCTTCCAAGCCGGTGTCCGTCATTAAGACGATCACCAAGGAGCCCTTTTTCTATCCCCCAGCTTTCGGAGACACAAAGGCAAGTATTGGAGCCAAGACAACTTTTCCTTGCTGGGAAGAAGTGTTCAAGAAAATAGAGAAAGAAGAACCCCTCGAATATACCCCTCACAATGATCCTGATACAAGGAAGCTCGATGACGAGGTCCTCCCAAATATTCATAGGGCTTATTTGCACAAGGTGGCAAGCCGGTCTCCGGTATTTCCTTACATTGAGCTCTTGAAGTGGCTGATTGACCACGCTGATGCACAAAAATGTTTGATTAACGATGATAACGGTGAATGCATCGGTGTTTTCCTGCCATCAGAGCTTCAAAGTTACTATAAGCTCAGGGAGTCTGAGCTAAAATTGAGCATTGATTTCGTTCTGAGCTTCTATGCATCGCATGATACCAGCAAAATCATGGCATCATGGTGGAGAGAAGACAAAAAATTCATGAACCGGACTGTTGGCTAGTACCCGACGATCAATCTTAGAGAACCATACATATATCTCATGGCCCTACTCTGCAGGTTGCATGGGGAGAAAGATTGCTCCCGGTTCTCAGAGGCTTGGATGCCTCTAGCTTTCATAGTCACCATTTCAGGCATCCCGGTTCTCAGAGGCTTGGATGCCTCTAGCTTTCATAGTCACCATTTCAGGCATGGGCTTCAATTGGGATGCCATTATCTCCAAAAAACTTAGCACCTGCATAAGGCAAGCTCAGGTGCCAAAGGAAGGAGATACTCTGGCCTTCTACATGGATTCATATTTTCTAGACATCGTCTGTGCTAGGAACACTTTCTCTGGGATGAACCTAAATTGGCACTCTTCGGAGCTCCCGGTCCATGTATATTTCAACATCTTATGGGAAAACAGGGACAAAAATTCCTATGCTGTTATCTACGATCAGTTTATTGCACACATTTATTTGTTTCTATTAAGGAAAGAATGCCCTAGGCTGTTACATGAAGCAAAGAAGGTTATAGCCAAAGTTGGTCACTATTATTTAGATGAGCAAGAAACCTACATCAGGGTTTTCGGCACTACAAGGGCACCCCACTTATTACCCATTTATGTTCCCGATCGACTTGTGTTAGGGGAGATATGTTATCAGACCACCTACAAGGATACAATGCAACTTTAGTAAAATACAAGAAGTTGGCCTTCATACCGTATGGGTTTCATATTGGCTTCTACATGGTCAAAGACACCATGCATGCTAAGCAACTTGTGCTAGGTTAATTAGAATTTTAATTCCAAAATGACCGATTTCACAAGCATGATCCCAAGGGACTGGTATTGCAACATGCATCGCAGGTATCATCCTGTTGGCCCTATGCCCATGATCAGTTCAAAGATGAAATTTTCACCAAAAAGGCTCAATATTGGAATGAAGTGGTGTCAATAAGAGTTGATCCTAGAACGACCAGATTCAAAGCTACGAGTTTGGAAGAACAAGCGACATCTTTGGAGCAGGTATCCCAACAAATCCTCAGGGCTCAAGAAGGAACTAAAGCATCGAATCCAGTGAGGAAATAGGCGATCTCCGGGAGGGCATCGAGGCGATGACAGTTTATCATGAATCCCTGATACAAATCAGGGATGTCCCTGAAGATCAAGATGCACAAGAGAGGGGTGCACTTTTATATCAACAAACCCAACTACTAATGAAGCGAATGCATGGTGACCCATACCTTATCAAAAGACCTGCAATTTCAACTACCGTCCAAAGCATCTCGACAGAGTCAAGCGATCTTGGTTCCATAATTCCTGATAACATGAATGGGTTAGGCAACCCTGAATCTACAACATCGCCGATCAATCCCTTAGAAGGAGGGACAACTCAACCAGAGACAGACTGGGTGTCGATAGAAACACAAAATCCCAATCCCTTGAGCACACTTATACATATATACAATGATGATGAGAGTCCGGATCCTGCTCGTAGCCCCCCGGTGCGTGTCCAAGAAGAAGAAGGTCCCGAGAAAACCTCTTCCCTTGAGCCCAAGGTTCAAGACAATGAGGTCTCACAAAAGGAAGCAGGAACCGAAGGCGGCCTCGACACAAGAGAGTTTGATGAACAGGAAGCAGAAGGAGGTCCGATTGACGAACCTGCACAAAAGGAAATCGATAGTTCTATAACCAACGAGCAAGTAAGTAATGAGTCTATACCCGAAACCTCTATTCTGCCCAATATTCAAATCCCCGACTAGTGACAAGTAGAGTTTGGATCTACAAGGCAAAGAGAAGAAGTTCGAGAGCCCACTCTTGAACAAATATACACCTCTGGGAGCTTGGGAAACAAGCTCACATGGGGCGATCAATAGATACCAGAACTGGTAGACAAGGTAGAAGACATCTATGCAATCTCCTATGATCAAAAGAGAAAGGCCATCATTCAAAGGACTGCAAAGAAGAGAAGGATCACCTTGGATCACTCCATCTTAGTTACCACAGCAGAAAAATTAATCAACACAATAAAAGCTTGTACGTCTGAATTGATCGGCGTGGGAAAATACCTCTTCGATGCCGCCCAGGATAGAGCCAGGAGGGATGAAAAGGAATTAGCTACCACACTAAAGGAGCTAGAGCACGTGCTCCATCTTCCTGAGTACTACAAGAGTGCTACATAGACTACTGTGTATCTGAAAGGTGAGTTCATTGGAGTTTACAAAGAGTTCAAGAAGGAAAGACACCTGTTAATCGTGAACATAGTAAATTTCCAGGAGGCACTCTCATGGCACTCGTGATGTGAAAAGAGATGGATCAATGGCATGAAAAGGCACAACAAGAGGTAGAGAGACTTGAATATATTGAGGCAGTCCAGGAAGGCTGAGAACATGAAAGAGATGGCATTCGACTGGTAGGAAAAAGTAGTCTCGACCGCATGAAGAGATTTGCCGAGTACTGGGCTAAGATGTCTCTGGACCCACACTGAGAAATCCAAGAGTAATGGGCTAGGTTCCAGAAACACTGGGGTAAAATTAATAAAGTAATGAAGGATGTCGGGCTCCTTGAGTTCGACACCCCCAATGAATTTATCAACTTGAGTGAAGTGTTCCAGATGCATATCGAACAAGGCTTGCTACGGGCCGAAGAATGCACAAAGATAACTGATGCAAGTCCAGGGCAAGTGAAACAATTCGCGGAACACCCGATTAGAGCTCGAACCATACTGCAAGAGTTGAATGCCAATTTGGTAAAGTACCAAGCACATGCAGCAGATATCAGAGGAATATATGCAGCTTCAATGGAGCAACACATATTCCCATGGGCCCAAACCTGTGAAGATTTTTTTATCAGTTGGTCTGAATACGAAAGAAGTCACCCTTTTCAAGAAATATCTCGGGTGAAGTTATAAAGAAACTGTTGGATGATCATGCCACGTGGCGATTTTTGTTTGGTTCAAACTGTACTTAGCCATTAATTTCGGTTGAATTTTATATTATAAATAAGGACATCGACCAATTAGTCAAAGGTCGATGGTTGTTGTAAGATTTTTTTTTTTTTGGCTGTGGAGAATTATTTTGAGACTGCTATGAATTTAGAAGTCTTTCTGGACCAGAGAAAAACTATTTCCATCAGATGCAATGTGATTGGACTTGGAGAAGAACTACTTCCTATCCTATTTCATGAATGATGCAGTAATGAGTAAGAGCAATTAATTTTGTTGTCAAGTTATCTGGTGCAATGTCTTGATGTTCTTTGCTTTGATGATGGAGATAAATGGTTGTGTTATTATGTGATTCATGGTTATGGTAGATGAATTATTTTTCTTACCACTACCCCGTTACACATGTTCTTTCTTTCTGATAGTTAGTTTCTCAGACAGTAATTGGACGCTCATTTGGTTAATGTATTAGTACTAGGACCTTTGTCATAGAATCACTATCTGCATGTTTGAGTAGCGGGTTAACCCAAGATCAGCCTCTTCCCAGTAGTTAAAAATCAATCCTGTTACTATTCAAGTTGGTTTATATTGGCTTGTGTATCTCATACCAGCCCCACCCAGGAGAAAATACAGAAGAAAATAGTCCCAACTGAAGGAAGATCCTTCACAAAGAAATACAAATCCCATCAATAAATCGTCCAGATCGAAAGATCTGGAGAACCATTCCATTTTAAATACTGTAGATTCTAATTGGGCCTCGGTGGTGGGTTTGGTTCCTACTGTTGAGTCAAAGGGATATAGGTCCCATCAACAGAATTGGCGCTAGAAGGAGGGCCTGAGAATGAATGGCTGAGTATATAATTTATATAGTATTTCTAACAGCCTACAGATTCGTAACAGTCCACATGCATGGCTAGTCATTCAATAGATAGCCCCCACTTACTGAATACCCCCAAAGTGGGTAACTCACCCTAGTCCGAGGAAGAACCTTTTCACCTTGAAACACCTTATGCCCTTCCTCATGAGGAAGTGAATCAATTTTGAAGAATCACTAGAGCCTACGCCCGACAAATCAGCACATTGTCCTTAACTCCCATCCTCTCTCGAAGAAAACAAAAAAGAAGGCCAGTGGTTATCACTCCTGACGAAGTTTTCATACACTCCATAGAAGACTTAATAGATTTGGCGATCACCGAAATCCAAGAACATCTTGATCTGATACCTGAAAAGCTAGTCGACAACATCTCCGAGCCAAACGATTGTTCGGAAGAAGAGGACCTCAACTTAGATTCTGAAGATATGGAAGGTAATAATGATCATACGGAGGAAAGGGAAATCCCACTTCAAGAAAACCAACCTTGGTTGTCTAGAGATGCTGTGGCCGTCCCAGGACGAGTACATAATCTTCCCCGGCATCCAAAAAAGATGCTCCCCAAGTACGATCCCGAAACTTCAGGTTTACCTGAAGATCATATCAAGAAGTTCATACTTGCGTTAAGGCTTATGAATGTTCAACATGAAGATGTAGTCTGTAGTCTTTTTCCCTACACATTTGAGAATTCAGATTCCACGTGGTATTTTAATCTACCGGTAGGATCCATAACTAGCTGGACCAAGTTCCAGAAGGACTTTTTAGACAAATTTGTGGAGGAAATTACCATAGGAGCTCTGATGGCTGAGTTGTTCGCAGAAACCATGATCCATAAAGAAAGAGTCAAAGATTTCAATCAAAGATTCAAAACCATCGTAAACAAATTCCAGACCGCGGTGAATCCAACTCAAGAGTTGCAAATCGAGGTTTATGCCAACATGCTTTCGGATTCCATTTCTATGTTCGTAAAAAGGGCCGCTAAGCAAACCCTTGCGGAGAATTTTGAAGAGGCCAAGAAAATAGAATTCCATATGAAAGGATGTAAAGAAGGCCATGCCTCCTTTATGAAAAGAGAAACCCAACCCCCTCCTAGGAGAGGACTCCTTTTAACCAGACCGCCAGGGAAACCGACTGAACAAACTCCCAACAAGGGTAATGGAGATATAGAATACCTACGACGCATGGTTAAGAAATTATCCAATTAGATCATAGACATGAAGAGAAGTGCAGGGGAGGGAAACCAAAGCCAAAATCCCTATGAGCCTTTCTTTAAAAGAAACCAGCCTTTTAAAGCAATTGAACCTCCCCCNAGTTGTTTTAGTATTTCCAACAATTTTCATACACTCCATAGAAGACTTAATAGATTTGGCAATCACCGAAATCCAAGAACATCTTGATCTGATAGCTGAAAAGCTAGTCGACAACATCTCCGAGCCAAACGATTGTTCGGAAGAAGAGGACCTCAACTTAGATTCCGAAGATATGGAAGGTAATAATGATCATGCGGAGGAAAGGGAAATCCCACTTCAAGACAACCAACCTTGGTTGTCTAGAGATGCTGTGGCCGTCCCAGGATGAGTACATAATCTTCCCCGGCACCCAAAAAAGATGCTCCCCAAGTACGATCCCAAAACTTCAGGTTTACCTGAAGATCATATCAAGAAGTTCATACTCGCGATAAGGCTTATGAATGTTCAACATGAAGATGTAGTATGTAGTCTTTTTCCCTACACATTTGAGAATTTAGATTCCACGTGGTATTTTAATCTACCGATAGGATCCATAACTAGATGGACTAAGTTCCAGAAGGACTTTTTAGACAAATTTGTGGAGGAAATTACCATAGGAGCTCTAATGGCTGAGTTGTTCGTAGACACCATGATCCAGAAAGAAAGAGTCAAAGATTTCAATCAAAGATTCAAGACCATCGTAAACAAATTCCAAACCGTGGTGAATCCAACTCAAGGGTTGCAAATCGAGGTTTATGCCAGCACGCTTCCAGCTTCCATTTCTATGTTCGTAAAAAGGGCCGCTAAGCAAACCCTTGCGGAGAATTTTGAAGAGTCCAAGACAATAGAATTCCATATGAAAGGATGTAAAGAAGGCCAGGCCTCCTTTATGAAAAGAGAAACCCAACCCCCTCCTAGGAGAGGACTCCTTTTAACCAGACCACCAGGGAAACCGACTGAACAAACTCCCAACAAGGGTAATGGAGATATAGAATACCTATGACGCATGGTTAAGAAATTATCCAATGAGATCATAGACATGAAGAGAAGCGCAGGGGAGGGAAACCAAAGTCAAAATCCCTATAAGCCTTTCTTTAAAAGAAACCAACCTTTTAAAGCAATTGAACCTCCCCCAACCAACTTAAACATTGACCTAGGGAACGTTGCATCTGATTCTTTCTATACTTATCACTAGGAGAACCACTCTGAAAGAGAATTCCCTAAATGGGTCCACACCATGAATTTAATGGCCAATCATTTTCTGGACGAAGTCTCCCTAACCGAACAGTCAAGTAGTTCAACCATGAATATTGCTGATCAGGAAAAGGCTTACCCACCACGAGACACAACCATGCTAATATGGGATCCTGACATGATCGTGCCTTCGGATGATCTGTTTGAGCCTCAAGAACAACCCACAAAAGTTTCAGTAATACAGACACGTAATAAGGGTCAACCCGTGTCGAAAGATACCGACGCCACCCAAGCCTGGAAAAGTAAGTGAACTCCCGATCGCCCAAAAATACCTTTTGCAGCCAGTAAAAATCCTATAAGCATCCATACCTAGGAATCCCCCAAACTAGATTACAACGTAGTCAAAGATTTGAAGAATCTAAAGGATAATATATCAATTATGGATATATGTAGGATTACTCAGTAGAAAGACTTTTTGCTGCAAGCTTTGATCTCTGTAGAAAACCCGACGACCGACAATGGTCAACAGAAGAATCTGTCCCCAACCGATCTGGTAAGCAAGCCAACCATAAATACCTACTCAGAAGGTAGGAAGGAGAGGCCTTTTGTACTGCCTTTTCTTTTAATGTTTGAAGTCTTCAATAGGAACCTTCACAATTGTTTGGTAGATTCCGGGGCTTCTTCTAATGTCATGCCCTTGGCCGTTTGTAATAAATTAGGTGTTGTCCCTCTCAAAAGTGATAAGCATGTCATACAACTGGACATAACCCAGGTCAAGGTCATGGGAGAACTCAAAGATGTGATGATCAGGATAGCGACACATCCTAATTTTGTGCAAGTAATTGACATAATTGTGGTAGATATCCCAGAGGCATACAAACTGTTGTTGAGTCGGGATTGGTACGAGAAGCTAAATGGATATTTCAGTACAAACTGGGCATACCTTTGGTTACCACTAAAAGGATACAAGAATATGATCATGATCGATTGGGAGAGATATCTGAAGCATACAATTACTGATCTAGAAACCTCGAACGAACCCGCGTCTACAGATTTCCCCTGTATTGGGCAATTACTCTTGTGATTTCCACTTCAGGGACTTTGCTCCTCTCCTATCCACTATTACTCTTACCCAAAACTTTGAAATGATCTTTCAAGAAGAATCACCGATGCCGATAGGGGACTCCCTCTTTTTCCAAAACCCTGCGACAGAGCTTACGAAACAAGAGATCGGAGAGCAAGAGATTAATGAGAAATAAGAAAAGAGCGATTTTCGTTCACAGATTTGGACCCTCTGCTTTGATGGATCCAAGTCGCAAGAAGGGTTAGGAGTAGGATGTATCCTTATCAATCCTATAGGCCAACGTCATTTCCTATCCTGTAGGCTAGAGTTCGAATGTACCAACAATACTGTCGAATATGAAGCTCTAGTACAAGGATTAAAGAAATCCATAGACTTAAATGTCAAAAGGTTGAAAGTCTTTGGAGATTCCAAAATTATCGTTAGGCAAGTCAGGAATACCATACATTTCAATTCTCCTCACCTAAAAAAATACCAGCAAGAGTTTTATAGGTTAATAGAACGCTTTGAAGCCTTTAACATTACAACGATTCCCTGAGCCAAGAATGTTTTGGCTGACTCTTTGGCCACAACCGCTTCCAGGCTCTCACCCCTAGAAGATTATGAAGCTTCCCGATTCAATATAGATCTTCTCTACAAATCATCGGTACCTAATAACATTTCTAATTGGAATTTTTTTGAAGGGTACGAACAAATCATAAACTTCTTGACCAACCAAGACAATTTCAAAGATCTCGCGATAGACGATGAAGAGTTCCAAGAACAATCAACTGAAACTGATCCTCGAGTAGGGCAACATATCGGTAAATCGAAGGCTCACACGATCCCGAGGGGGATAGCTAATATAGAGATTTTTTTGATCTAAAGGACCTAAAAACGAAAAGACTGGTAGCTCTTGTCCCCTCTATGAAACTATAAATATTGGGACTCCAGAGAACCCAAAGAATGTTAATATTGGGAAAACTATATCTAAGGAAGAGAGGAAAGCCTATCTCAAATTATTCAGAAAATACCAAGATGTTTTTCATGGTCCTATAAGGATTTGAAAACATATGATACCCGCATTATTCAACACACCATCCTGTTGAAAACCAAAATGAAACCTTTCCAGCAAAATCTCCGAAAGTATCACCCATCCCTAGAGCCTCTCATGTATTAGGAATTAAGGAAGATTCTAGATGTGAAGATAATTTTCCAGGTTAGGCATTCTGCCTGGGTGGAAAATCTTGTTCCGGTGAGAAAAAAGTCGGGAGAAATCCGACTATGCGTAGATTTTAGGAACCTCAATAGAGTTCTAGAAAAGGACAATTATCCGGTCCCTCCGATGGAACAACTCCTACAGACCATGTTGGGATCATATATTTTCTCTCTATTAGACAGTTTCTCAGGCTACAACCAAGTATTGGTTTTAGAGGAAGATCGTTTAAAAACCACCTTCTGAACCAAATGGGGAACCTTCGCCTATAAACACATGCCTTTCAGGTTAATCAACGCAGGAGCAACCTTCCAAAAGGCCATGGACATGGCTTTTCGAGGACTTATTAATAAGTGTGTGGTAGTGTATTTAGATGACGTAACAGTGTATTCGAAGAATAGAGAAGAGCACATCCAACACTTAACTCAGATTTTTGAGAGATGCAGGAAATACAGTATATCACTGAACCTTAAGAAAATTATCTTCGATGTCGAGGAAGGTAAGTTGTTAGGTCATTTTATATCTCGGGAAAGGATTTGCATAGACCCGAAAAGGATTAAGGACATAGCTCAACTC
>JASDQU010686976.1:42602-53670 GCA_032191745.1 Picea mariana | reverse complement strand
TTTATAGATATGAACTTTATCATCAAATGTTTTCTTGGTTAAAAACAATGAGTTCAATATCAATTTAGGGTCCTAGAATTAATTGGTGTTGGCATCTAGATCTATCTCAGTTAGCTTCTTGAATAGTTTGTCTCTTCTAGATATGGCATGGCTACATGGTTGAACGATACCATTCGCGTTATTTACCTTTTCTTTCTAGCATGCATATAGCTGGTCTATTCGACCCAGGGAAGGGAGATCCTCCTGTCTTATTCTAAATTCTGTCATACCAGTAACTTTAACACCAAATGGTAAAACTGCATCGAGGTAGAAACCTTGCTCGTTCTTGATATATGCTTGCAAATACTCATGAAAATCATGCGCTCTTGTTCCAAAAGAGACCATATTCTTTGACATCTTCCAAGATTCTATTATTAATTCCATTCTTATGTTTATATTATTTTCCACATAGCCTTGGGCCGATGTGAGAAGGCTTGTTGATCCTTTTAACTTTTCCGCAGGTGTGGTGGGCCTGATCATTGCCAAAGGAGTAGAAAACAGTGGAAGAGGCATTAGAGTTTCCTCCAATTATTTGATTCGCTCCTTTAACATGATGTTTTTTGTTTCAAGGTCGCTAATAGAGTTGTCTAAAGAGTCTCTAGTTTCTCGGTGTATCTGGGAGATTTGGGAAGGGTGCATTTTTTGTAGGTTGATCTCTGAACGAGATTTCCATTTCTTATTCTTTACATATCTCTTTTCAATAATCAATTTTTTGGATTCATTGTAAAAAACAACGCTCTGAAATGCAAATGACTCTTATTCGTCCAATGTATCTATGCCAATTATTTCCATCCCAGGATTGTGCAGAGCAGTTCTCTCTAGTTGGTCATCGTCAGGGAACATTTTTTCAATGTCAATTTCTAGTTCCATATCTTTGAGGGAGAGATCATCGATATCAATTTCTCCCCTCGGTCCTTCCTGGTCTTGGACTATTGTTTTCTGTTTTTTGCTCGTAGGAAGTTTGTGAGAACTTTCAATTTTGCTGGAGGGAGGGTTATTATATCCTCCTCCACCTGAAGAACTATGTGTGACTTTGTTACTTGGGTAGGCCGTTGGAGTACTTCTCTGAGATGTTGTGGTCTTGGGTGTGGCGGTCGTGGATTAGGAACTTTTTTCACCCAGGCCTTCTCGTTTCTTCTTGTGTGAATCATTGGTACTGGCACTGATTTCATTCAGGATAGTGTCAGTGAAAGAACTGTTGAAGTGGTTCTTAACCATGAAATCCCTAACTTTCCAAGGAAGAGAGATGAATTGAATTTTTCTTTTTTCATGGTAAAAATGCAACCAATAGATGTACTTCCTTGCTATTCCAGCAAAAATCATTGTACCAGATATGTGACATGGAAGGAAGAAAGGATTTTTTTTAGACCCCAAAATCCTTATAACATTATAGTTATCCATTTCTTCTAGTGTGCCCTTCCTATCCAGGAAGTTGTTCAGCTCGCGAGACAACCGGGGAAATTACTTTCCAAATACTAATGCTTTAAAAACTGAAACAAAATCATTAAAGACTTTATAAAAATGTTGGCAAGTTTCGTGTCTCCATAATATCTAGTACAATAATGTTATTGGGTCAAATTCACAGTTCAAATTCTTACACATAGATAGTCCATGGAATGGACAACAACTCGCCACCGCAAAAATTAAATAATATGACATAAATAATTTCTCATGCCTTGTGTATTACAATAACTGGGAAAAGATTTGAATGGAAATCAACTTTCCCCAATGGAAGATGGCTTTTTCCTTGACCATAAAATATAAAATATACATAATCATCTGAGAGATGTTGGTTGCACTTTCTTGTCCCGTTATCCTTGTGAAAATCCATGCAATTTTCTAGAAAGGGTCTTTAAATGGACTAACCTGTAATATGGCCATGTCCTGGGGAGTGGTCACTGGGTTCTGTAAGAACTTTGGCAAGAGATCCATTTCATTATCATGCTTCTTTAAGAACTTTCTTCAATTCTCTCCCTTGAAAGTAGGCATTAGGTTTGGAAGTGTTAACATCTTTCTAAATACTTTAGGTGATAGGGAGACTTGGGAATGATTTCCCAACTGGATAATCCACTGGTTCAGAATATAGTTCTCGACGCAGAACGTGACAAACTCCTTAAAGTAAAAAAATTCGGGGACACAATCTGCTCTTGCAATTCCAGATGTAGATATAACTTTCTTTGAGGTAGAAGGGGATGAGTAGTAGTCATAATCTATGGACCACTGAAAAATCTGGTCCTCGCACCCGAAAATATTTAGGGTATCTCCACATAAATGTTTTCGAACTGCAGCCATAAAGTGATGAGAACGTTCATTTTCTCTTCATAGTATTTAAAATGAATGTTGCAACATCATAATATAATCTCCAGTAAATCTTGGTTTAATGTGTTTTAATGGGAGATGTCCTCGACCTTTTTTCCTTTTAATTCCAATCTTTTCGATGTGTCTGGTGGGTTGTCGCTAATAAAGCCATAATTAATGTGCAGTGGGATGCGCACGAAGGTGGCAGGGATGGACGACAGCAAAAACTGCTTCGAAACTTTTGTGTACCTAGAATCCCAAGAACACGCGAATCTGTGACAATAGGAGCTGAAGAATCGACTAAGTATGGAAAGGTGAGGTGCAATGCCTTAAAAAAGTTAAAGTAAATAACAATTTTTCCGAGCTCAAGATCCACACAAACACAAAAAAAAAAAAATTAGATGCCATAATATTGACCTCTACCAACTTAACAATAGGGAGGTTTAGTTGATGGATCCAAATATGGCTTACTTGAGGAGACTGGGGTGCCTGTGAGAAAAGCTAATGTTTTGATAAAGATTTGTTTATATTGCTACATGTGGCAGTAATTGTGTGATAGTATTTAGAATGAACACTGGAGGATGGTAATATAATCTCTCGTAAATATTTGTTTAATGCATTTTAATGGGAGATGTTGTCCAACTTTTCGCTCATTAATTCCAATATTTTCAAAGATAATAAAAGTGTAATCAATTTGCATTGGGAAAGTGTGTGAAGATGGCAGGGAAATCAAGAAAGTATGGAAATGCAAGAAAAACATTGTCAGTTATGTAATATACCTGGATCTCGACAAAATCATGTTCAAGTTAGAAGATAATTTGTTTATATTTACTTAAACAATTTTCATATTATTTTATTTTATTAGGATTCTTTGTGGCCCAAATGCAAACTATGTTCAAATTCAAAGGGTGGATAAAAAATTTAATATGCAATCATAATCTCAAATATGTGAACCTATAATATATGCACAATACTTAAGAGCGACACCATGTAAACACCTATGTAGATGATAGTGGGCCAACACAATATTGCATTCTTGCTATGATGAATCCTTAAAAAAACTAAAATAGCCAACATTTTTTTGCGAATTCAAGATTGACAGAAAGAAACTAATTAGATTCCATAATATTCTCCCATTAATGCATTTTAATGGGAGATGTCCTCAAGATTTCCTCTTATTAATGACAATCTTTTTGAACATCTGTGGAGAGTTGTCACGAGTAAAATCATAATTAATGTGCATTGGGAAGGGGCGAAGGTGGCGGGGATGGAGAGGAGTGAAAAATGCTTTGATACTTTTTTTAACCTGGGAGTCTGTGAACCCGTGAAACTTTGAAGAAATGACTAAGTATGGAAAGGTGGGGCGGTCAAACAGAGTCATCGTAGGTAGAGCCAGGCTTGCGAATTCGAGTAGTCTATGGTCGAATTGTAGATCACCCAAGTTTTGGGTGCAAGATGAATACTCCAAACACGAGGCATGAGAGTTCGATAACGCCTACCCGAGAACCCGCGACCATAAAATTTTCTAAGTAAGGAAACGAAAGGCAGTCGGTCTGACTCGTGATGTCAAGATATATATGGATATAGAATTTGTGAGTCTGCCACCTAGGAACCCGCGAGCATAGAAATGTGACTAAGTATAGAAGAGGAAAAGGAAAGGGAGCAAAGAAATGTATGCTTGACACAAGAACACTTTGTTTGATAATTATCAAGCAATAGAAACACATCAACTATGGGGCATGAGATTTCAGGGCATGAGAGTTCCATAGGGCCTAGTTGGGAACCGACGGGCATAAAATTGGATAAGTATGGAAACAAACAGTGGTCATTCGGACTCATGATGTGAATATATAGATGGATATAGAATTTCTGAGTCTGCAACCCTGGGAACCCATGAGCATAGACATGCGACTATGTATAGAAGCAAAAATAGATAATAGAGGGGAAGAAGAAAAGGGAAAAAACGGAAAGTATAGAAGAGAAAAACAAATGGCGTAAATAACTTTATGTGTCACATAACAACACTTGGTCTTAAGTATGGAAAGGCGGGGTGGTCAGACGGAGTTATTGTAGGTAGAGTGAGGCTTGCGAGTTCAAGGAGTCTGGGGTCGAATCGTAGATAACCAAAAAAAATTGTGCAAGATGTATACCCGAACACGGGGCATGGGAGTTCGATAGTGCCTACGCAGGAACCCACGGCCATAAAATTGGCTAAGTATGGAAATGAACGATGGTCGATCGGACATCTGATGTGAAGATATAGACAGATGTAGAATTTCTCACTCTGCCACCACGAGAACTTGCGAGCATAAATATGCGACTAAGTATAGAACCAAAAACGGATAATACAGGGAAAGAAGAAAAGGGAAGAATGGGTAAGTATAGAATAGGAAAAATAAAGGGAGAAAAGAACTGTATGCATCACACAAGAACAATTAGTCTTATAATTATCAATATATAGAAACACTTCAACTATGGGAAAAATATTTTCAGCCATGGAATATAGCTGGAGCTCAACAGACCCCGGTTCAAGATAAAAGAGATGTTGTTTATATCTATCTCAACAAGAAATAGACAAAATATATGAATTGGCACATTTATATGCAAGCATTCAGACGGAGTCATCGTAGGTAGAGTGAGGCTTGGGGATTCGAGTCTGGGGTCGAATTGTAGATCACCGAAGTTTCAAGTGTAATTTCTATATCGCGAGCACAATGCATGAGAGTTTGATGGCCCCTACACAGGAACCCATGACCATAAAATTGGCCAAGTATGAAAATGAGCGGTGGTCGGTCATACTCGTGATGTAAATATATAGAGGGACATAAAATTTCTCACTCCGCCATCCCGGGAACCCGCAAGCATAGACATGGGACTAAGTATAGAACCAGAAATGGATAATAGAGGGGAAGAAGAAAAGAGAAAACATATAAGTTTGGAAGATGACAAAAAAAGGGAGCAAAGAACTATATTCCTCACAGAACAACACTTAGTGTGATAATTATCAAGAGATAGAAACACATCAACTATGGGAAAAACATTCTCATCCATGGAATATAGCTGGACAAATTGGACAACGTATGAAGATCAAATTTTTTTGTAACCATACCTCTTAGTCTTTGGACCTTGTACTATGATGGGGGTTTCACTTCTACTTGGTGATAGTTCTTGTGAACTAAAAAAAATGTGGTGTAAACGACATAAATTTTCTTACCATGTCATAGCAGAATAAATAACTGCGGATATTTGTTTCATAAACATAGCAAGAGTGTAATCTATGAATCCTTACCTTAGGCATTGTCCTTGTGCCGATGTTTGTGATGGTTCACTACCCATGTCCATGTCACTTCTGAGACAATGGTTATGAACATGTGTATATTGTTCATACTTGTTATGGATGTGCATCAGGCATATGCGTCGTATTTGTTGCAGCACATTGTACTCCAACTTTTTCAGATGTGGCACATAAGGCTCCATCCTTGTGCTCAATTATTGTGTCCTTGTTTCAATGTATAAATACAGAGAATACAATGGACATGAAATCAAGTTGCTACGTAGGAACACATGAAAAAAACATGGAGTACAAATTTATTTATTTCAAGATAACAACACATAAAATACAATTGACATGAAGATAAGTTAATATACAAGAAGATATGGAGTATCCAAGGAAAAAAAAATAGAAATGAAAACCGATGCAACAAATATAGACAGAGTAAATGAAAAACAATTGGATATGGAATATGGGTAGAAGTATGCACCTTTGCATGGATTCTTCTACATTTCTGGTTAAGATTTCTTTGCCTTGTCAAGTTTTCCCGTTTGTTTCTATTAAAAAAAGTACAAAACAAAATGGACATGAACATAAGTTGACATGTAAAGAAAAAGAAAGGAATATATACATAGAGTAAATAAAATAGAATAAAAGGAATAGAGTAATAGATAGTGTTAGAAGAATGTACCGTTTTGTTTTTTTTTTGTTCATCCATGTTTGTGTATATATAAAAATTTGTGTAAAATGTTTTTTGTGTCCAAAATCAATTACAAAGCAGGGAAAACTAAGAAGTTGGATAACTTTGTTTTCTGCAACAAGATAGACAGATATGCTTTGAAACATAGAAATATGATTTTGCAATATGTTTGATATATATTTCATAATTTAAGTGCAATACCAATTGTATCGTGATCAGACTAGTATGTGTACAAACTAGGGAAAACTAAGAAGTTGGATAACTTTGTTTTCTGCAACAAGCTAGACATATATGCTTTGAAACATAGAAATATGATTTTGCAATATGTTTGATGTATATCTCATAATTCAAGTGCAATACCAATTGTATCATGTTCAGACCAGTATGTGTCTAAGATAATGACAATGTATTGAGAAATGGGAACATTCGACCATACATGGTCAATAAATGCATTTTGTACATGGTTTATGTTGTTCAAAAGAAAGAGGAGACTGTATTTGCACATGTATTTTTCCAATTCTTTTGTTCTGGCATTATTTTGTAGCATGTCAATATTGAAGTTTCCTACAATGACAATGGTTTCGTTCAGATGCAAATGGTCTAATGCATTGGAAAGAACATTTAGTATGTTGGAGAATCTTGCATGCAGAGCAACATAGAGATTCAGTATTGCAATTTCTGATTCATGGAGAAATACTTTTGCAAGCACCATCTCAACATTGTTTTCTTCAAAATGTATATGCTCCAAAATTGTTACATGTTTTTTCACCAATATCGTCACCCCATGTGTAATGTAACTCGATATGAAATTGTGATTTGGAAATTGCTTGTTTTGCATGCATAATGTCATGTATGTTTCATGCAAGCACAGAATATCAGATTGCATTGTGTCATATTCATTGAGTATATCATCCATGTGTGCATGTAGGTTGTGCGTGTTAAGTGAGAGAATTGATACAGATGAGTTTGTTTGTATGGATTGGTAATCATATTGCAGATGCCACTTTGCGGTAGTCCTAAGGAATTGCATCTCAATATCAACTTTGTGTTTGACTTTGAAATTATCTTTTGTAAGAGGAATTAGTAAATACAAGGAGTCTATTCTTCTGACACGGGACAATGTTGTGTATACAAGTCCATGTATTCAAATTCCAACATGGTCAAATGCAACACTATAAAGTGTTAGTCCTTACGATCTATGGACTATACATGCACATGCAAGTTTAATTGGAAATGGTTTTTGAATCTTTAGTCGACCTGTCTTTCTTGATGTCGATACTAGTTTTGATATTCACAAGATAGGTGTCCAATTTCTTGCAGTGTTTGAATTATATAGATAAGCCAACTCGTTTGCTTGTCGGTGGCCTATATGCAGTTCATGGAAATTAATCTAGAGGACATCAAGTTTTTATGTTTTGGTATAGCCTTTGAGTATTCCATCTGCACCATTGACCAAGCCATCCTGTGAATCATAGTTGCAGGCATATATTTCAACCAGCATGTCTAATTTCAGGACAAGTTGCAAAGGCAAAGTGGCTGCATGTTCATGACATGGCACATTTCCATGGTTGTCTTCTTCGAGGCCAATTGAGTTGATGATGATATCATCGCAAGGCATGAGCGATAGCATGTACCTGTTATGCATTGCAACATCCCTATTCGTGTAGAACAAGTAAGGGAAGGTTGGGTCTGTTGGTGCAGGTCACATGCACCATGAATTGATAAATGTTAAGTCATCATGTGTTTGGTTGTTTGTTTGCATTCTATTCAGAATTGCAATAAATGTTTCATCTATCTGGTGCATTGTAGTATGTAATTCAAGGCATTTTATATTGTCTTTCCAGAAGTCATGCATCATTGTTTTCATGCTGACCATAGGTTGTTCAAATATCAAAGAATCTTGGATGGGTTGTGCCTGGTAAAGATCCCCACAGAATATCATGTCAATGTTTCCAAAGTATTTTTGTGTGCACATGTTTTATGTTTCTTAGTTGGTTGTCAATGGAATACAAGAAGTGACTTCCAATTAAATATGCCTCATCTATGAAGACAAGTTGCATTTCGTCATAAATCTTAGACAAGGTATCTAACATTTTCTTGCTGAGTGGAAGAAACTATGACTTGTTAAAAGGCATAAAAAATGAAGAGTGGATTGTTGTTCCACCTACATTATATGCATATTTTCCTATGTATGCAACTATTAGTCCCTTTGGTTTCATAGGATCAGAGGAATTGAATGAATCATAGATTTGTATAAGCATTTGGAATAGTGCTTTCGCTATGAATGTCTTGCCTGTTCCCGCTCCACCTGTAAGGAACAAGTGCATAAGAGTGTGCATGTTCAAGCATTTTTTAAGCGCAATGTCCTTTATAATTGTTTGGTTTTCTTGATTCAACGAACATCTGATTCTGTAGTATTTTTTATTTTCAATAAGGAAAGGATGTTTTGTGACTTGAAAACCAAGATTGATACGTTTTTCAATGTCGCCTGCTTGAGGACGAGGCAAATATGCTTGCAAGTCATAGGACTCACAGGGAATTCTAGTTGTTTTACGGTTTGTGAATGTCTCATCAAGATTGTCAGGTTTTCTAGTTCATTAACTGCACTTTCTATATCACCCCATGTTGGATTAATGTTTTATGTAAATCTAGATTCATTGTTTTTCACTATAGTCTCAGAGGCAATATATGCAACTTCCCATGTAGGGAAGTCATGTTTTAATGTGTTTTCATTTTCATCAAATGAAACATATAAAAATAGTTTTTCTCTACAATAGTTTTCATTGTCAGTATGTTTGTTGTATTTGATCAAGTGTATCACAGAGGGATTTTTTATTTTTGATATGGGTGCACCATTTTTTTGTAATGTGATACGAATTCTGCTAAGAAGATATTCTTAATAGGAGATGGACACTCGAGGTAATAATCAATAATAGAGCGACATAACACGTCCTTTGAATTGTTAGGATCTTATTCTAGAAAGACGGTGGTTTAAGAACAAATGTATGTTTCTCAAGTGGAGATGTGTTTATGAAGACACATTTCCTTGAACTACAATTAAGGGGCAGGGAAAGTGCAATGTGGATTGCTTGTTGATCAGACATTTGTTGAAGATTAAGTAATGTATTTCCAAGCGTATGTATCATTTGCATAGCATAAATATGACTTCTTTCATGTTCTTTGCATATTCTTCTGAATGCACTTGTCATAGATTTGTCAACCTTTGTCATATACGAGGTACAGTATGACGCTGTAGCATATGCATTGAAGACATACTGCGCATATGTATTTTCATTCCACATAACTGGCATGTCTTTGGAGAAACTGTTGTTCCAAATATGGGAAAGTTTTCATTTAAGGAAAATTGTTGGTTGTTTAAGCGTACAATATATGGCTTGAATGTACTCATATTCTGTTAGATTTAGCTCTTTCAAGAAGTCGTCGAAGCTCATTAACTCATCAAAGTCTCGTTGTTCTAGAAATGAAAACAAGGATTTAGATTTCTCAATGAAAACATTGTCCTCTAAACTAAGTGGCTCTATGATTCTTGTTGTTCTCATTGGCAGCATGTGGAAGTTGTATTTGCAATGTGAGTTTTTTCATTTTTTACAACGTTTTGTATGATAATGTCTATGAACTTTGGCAAGTTCTGGATCCAAATGATTTTTGTTGCATGTTATGCATTTTTCCACAAACTTTTAGATCTGTGAGTTGTTGTCAGTTCCATAGACCGATGCACCCTCTATCCACAACAGTGTGTGGTCATGCTCACTCTCCCTATTCTGGAATTCAATCACAAAAAAGTAGTTCGATATTTTTTCGAAAAACATTTCATCATGGAATATAAATTGTCTCAAAGCATTTATTCTATGTTTATAGTAGCAAGTACATGTCACTGGGTCTTTTCTTATGAGGTAGTCAATGCCATCATTTTCCAGTGTATCAGTTTATTTTTTCCATTTCATGTTCCTATGCAACTCAGATACTATAGCCACCAACGGATCCCAACGATGCTCTGCACTTGTAAATGTGATGAAAAATGTTGGCGGTCCCAATTGTCGGATCATTTCAAAAACAATTTTCTTGTTTTGTTGGAAATAGTTAGGAGAGATGCGAATGTTTTTGAAATCTATGTATCCAATATCAGATTTCATGATTTTTTCTAGGTTTCCTTTGTACTGACATCTTTGGCCAACAAATTTTTTCCTTGTAGTTGGCCTTTTCTTATTCACACCCACATGCAAGACAACACTTGCTCTATTATTATGCACATTGTTATGAAAAACAAATTTGTTATGTGGTAGGAGAAGTCATCGCTTGAATGTAGAAGCTCCCATCGAACTGTTTTATGGTAACTGAATCCTTACATAGTGTCACTGGGACATGGATCTCCATAGAACAATGTTGGGAAGTTCATTTCCTCGGAAAATTTGTCCTTGAATATTCCAAATGGACGTTGCCCCTGAACAAGTGCAATTTTGGCAATCTTGTCTTGCAAGTCACGAATGTGTTGTGAGTCGGTGAATCCATGTATCAATGTTTCAGCAGGTGTTTTATTGTCTGATTCATCACTTGTATCAAATTCACTAGAAGTTTCAAGAGTTTGTACAGAGTTTTCATCTCCTTCTCCAAGAACACTGTTCCATTTCTCATTTATACAAATGTTTTGTGCTTTGTACAGGGCTCTGGAACATAATTCTTTTAATGCTTTCATGACAACATGCACATGCAATTTACCTATCTGATATGAATTATTGTAT
>JASDQU010686975.1:116318-135713 GCA_032191745.1 Picea mariana | reverse complement strand
TTGAAATGACAAACTTAGGTTTATTGCACTATTTCCTTGGCCTCCAAGTTTTGCAAACCAATGAAGGAATTTTTCTTTCCCAGTCTAAGTATGCTTGTGACCTTCTTCATCTCTTTCAAATGGATGATTGTAAACCAACCCCTTCTCCCTTCTAGTCTGGAGTCAAGCTTATAGCCACTTGTACTTCTCCCAAAGTTGATGCCACCCTGTAAATTTAGTTAGTTGGTAGCCTATTATACTTGACTCGTACCCATCCTGATCTTTCCTTTGTTTTTGATCTTGTTGCTCGGTATATGAAAACACCCCATGAAATCCATTGGAAAGTAGCTAAAAGGATACTTCGCTATGTCCATGGTATAGTTCAGTTCAAGATACATTATAGTTCAGGGGGAATCCTTTATTGGTTGGTTTCACTGATTCATATTGGGTCAGTGACCTTGATGATCGGAAGTCTACTGCATGTTATGTTTCAACCTTGGTTCAGGACCTGTCACTTGGGCCTGTAAGAAACAACAAGCTATTGCACTTTCTTCAGTAGAATAAGAGTACCGAGAAATGATAAATGCAAGTCAGGAAGCCTTGTGGCTTCAACAGATCCTTTCGGAGTTTGGATTCCAGCAACAACATTTGACCAACCTTTGGTGCAAAAATTAGAGTTCCATCAATCTCGCCAAAGACCCAGTTCAACATCAGCGCAACAAGCACATCGAGATACACATGCACTTCATCAGAAAGCTCATTCATGATCAATTTATTGAAGTGCTCTTTTTCCCTATAGAAGATCAAGTTGCAGACATTTTCACAAAGTCTCTTACAGAAGCAGATTTTTCCAAACTTTGATCTATGTTAGGAGTTCAGGGAGTTGTCATTAAGGGGGGATAGGCTCTAATGCCTCCTTCCTTATCCTATTGTGTCACTATTATAAATATTTCAATCATATCCCAAGTTGTTCTTGAGGGGGGATGTTAGGATATTTAGACACTTAGGAGTTAGTTAAGATCTACTTGGTCTAATTTGTCTTTAGGTAAAAGTGTGTTTCTTTAGTATGCATTAGTATGAATTTGAAGTTAGAAAATCCGACGGTCATGATATGTTCCTGACATAGAGTGATTTGACGGTTCATATTTTCCTCGATCTTAATGACCATTGATCCATGGCTTAACACCCGATTGGTCCAGGATCTCTATTGAAAGAGCATGAAGGGTCATTTTCCGATGATCGATTGTGAGAAACTCTCTTGTAAAATCTCTTTGTAATATTTTTCTTTTGCATTAATAAACTACTCCAAGTGGTCGCGTTTCCTGGGGCTGTGGATGTTTCCCCGTAGGGGTTTTACCACATCAAAACATTGGTGTGTTGATCTTTGATTTGGTTGTGTGAGTGATTACTGAAGGTGTTTGTCCTCTGTTGGAATACCTGTGTTGTCGAACATTCAAAAACATATTAATATTCCTTAATAAATGAATGGAGGGAAATTAGTAGAGGAGTCATTTGATCTAGTTTAGATTCATTAATAATGCAAATATGAAGACATATAGTGAGAATTATTTGGTGGATGACATTGTTACTGAAGAGATTTTCTTCTGTAGAAGTGGTTGTTGAATGAAAATGATAAGTGAAACAATACTTAGTGAGGGTGTATAAATTGGTGTGGGCATTATATTTGGAAAAATGAGCACGGTGGTAGGATGCACCTAAAAATAACTCTACATAGTAAAGATGGGTGACATCAAAGACCACCATATTATGGAAAAGTGGGATAATAATAAATGTGTCCATGTAGGTCTATGATACCAATAATGAGGTAGTACTATCCATGAACCAATATAAATAATATGGTTGTGAGTGAGGAATGAAAGGTAGGGATAATATTTTCACAAAAGTAGATGAGACTAAATTATTTTGACTCTCATTTTCCACAATCAACTTAACCATGCAATCCTTCACTTAAAAAATCGTGAGTGAAGAGGGACCCTTTCCTAGGAGGAATCTAATGGATTTCCATAAACATGACATGAGGATTTGGTTTAGTAGGTTTAGGCATATCAATTGGTTCTTGAGGAGTTGGAAGAGGATTAGCAAACAAAGTCTTAATAATGTGCAAATAGTGTAGGGAACAACAATTCTTAGTGCTAGGTGAAGCAATTTTATGAAAATTTTATTACTAATAGATTGTGTGTTGATCCCTAGAAAAATCCCCATGTTAAGTATTAAACCCCTTATTAATCCCTAGATATTGAATTATTACATTTTAGTGTTATATTTGCATGTATGCTAGAACCCTTCATTATAATTTTACCCTTTTTTCTTCTCTCTCTCTCTCTCTCTCATCTCATCTCATCTTGTACATTGAATATATTGTAAAAGGAGGTTTCTCTCTCGAAATGGACTACTATTCATTTATTTTTTTATCATTCTCAAGGTGTTGGTTCATAACATGTAAAAACTTACCACATGATCAAGAATGATTTTTTTCTGGGAAGGTCTTAAAATTGATGTTCAAAAGTTTGTGTTTGAATGTGTGGTTTTCCAATAGAATAAGGGAGAGACAATCAAGATGCCAAGTATCCTACAACCATTATCTATTCCAAGTAAAATTTGGGAAGAAGTTTCAATGGGTTTTATTACAGGTTTACCCAAATAAGAAGGAAAGTCTGTCATCGTGGTAGTAGTGGATCGAATGACAAAGAACGCCCATTTTTTTGTTTCTTTATAATCCTTTTAAAGAAAGTACATTAGTCAAAGCATTCATGGAAATAAATCAAAAGCTACATGGAGTCCCCAAAATTATTTCAAGTGACAAAGATTCAATTTTCACTATTTTTGGACTGAATTATTCTCTCGTTTGGATACTCAATTGGATCATAGCTCATCTTATCATCGCCAATCCGATGGGAAAAATGAGATTGTGAATAAATGTCTAGAAATATATCTTCATTTCTTTGCATATGATAAACAAACCAAATGGGGCAAGTGGTTTCCATGGTAAAATAATGGTACAACACATCCTTCCATAGTTCATAAAATATGTCCCCATTTATATAAATTTATGGATATCATCCTCCATCCATCACATATCCCATGAAAGGGACTACAAATATTCATGCAGTGGAAGACCACATAGGGAACCAACAAGATGTTATCAACATATTGAAGGACAACTTGGTTATGGGACAAAATAGGATGAAACAACAAGAAGGTCAACATCATAGTGAAAGGGAATTTGAAGTGGGGAATTGGGTATTTTTGAGGCTACAACCATATAAACAAATGTCGCTCAAGAAAAAAAATAAGGACAATAAATTAGCACCCAAATATTATGCCCCCTATATGGTCTTGCAGAGGATTGGAAGTATGGATTAGAAATTGGAGTTGTCTCCATATTCATGTGTATATATAGTATTCCATGTTTCTTTCTTAAATAAGGTAATTGGTGACAAGATCCCAGTCCGAAATATTTTACCAAATATTAATGAAGAAGGGAAAATCATACTAGAACTAGAAACAATCCTTGAAACACAGATTAAGTGGCTACAAAATTGAGCAATTATTGAGCACCTCGTCAAATGGAATAACCTACTGGTGGAAGAGGTGACATGGGAAGATGACTTACTCATGCAGAAACACCTTCAATTAGTCAAGTGTTTATGACAACACTTATTTGAAGGGGACAAGCATGCTAAGCACTAGACAAAACACCATATTAAGTATAAAACCCTTTATTAATCCCTAGATATTGAATTATTACATTATAGTGTTATATTTATATGTAGGATAGAACCATTTATTGTACCCTTTCTGATTCAGGTGGATATCAATGGCCACCCACCTATTCCAATAGCTCGAAAAACAATTTTCCACCTTGGCAGTTTTTGGGTAGTTTTTCGTGTTCCAAACTTCTGGGGCAATTTTGAGGCCCTAAACGACGTTTTTTGGGGGATTTGGGGCCTAATATATTGTTAAATTCACTAGCCTGTGCTTACGATCATCTCATCTCATCTTACGATCATCTCATCTCATCTTGTACATTGAATATATTGTAAAAGGAGGTTTCCCCCTCAGAGTCGATTGTTATATTTCATTGATTTTTTATCATTCTCAAGGCATTGGTTCATAACATTGTGGGTGGATATGTAGAATGGATATAGGTTTGTGTGGGGGATAAGGTTAGATAGAAAGGATAACATGGAACAAATGGATGATTTCCTAATTTATCCTTTACTACAAGACCATTCTAAAAATATTTAAAGAAAGATGCCCTAGAGGCTAGAGCCACTTCATTATACAACTGGGGCAATACACCATAACTAAATTTCATAATCAATAATTTGTACCCAGGGTTTGTAAAATACCTCAATATATTGGTGCATTGTCTAGTTGGAAAACTACCATAATTGAAGCCATTGTGCTAATAAACCTTCACTATATCCCATAAAATAAATATTCTCATGCAGAGCTATGAAAAAGTCACCTCAATTGGTAATTTCATTAGAAGTACATATGAAAACCTTATCATAGAGTTCTAGACATAGAGATGTGTTCTCTACCCATCTATGCTTTCCCACCATTGAGTTGCCACCCCTTCAATGTGACAAACTACCATTGAAATATTGTCATGCTCTAGGAGCATTCTTGTATTTAAAATATGAAGAGAACATTTTAATCCATTATCTACTTGATCACAATAAAATTCACCAACAAACTAAGACAATGTTACTTTAGGGTTCCAATATGTTCTAGAGGAAGATGCAAATGAAGGGTTGCAAACTTTTATATCAATGAGATTCTCTACCAATTTTGAAACAAATTGAGTTTGCTATTGCATGACTTATGTATTTCACTAGAATATTTTTTGTTACTATTCTAAGATGTGAGTATGCAAATCAATATGTGAAATCTCCTTTCTATGAGATGATTTAGGAGGTGTCACAAGTTTACAATTTATTATTTTTATTTTTATTTCTATTTATTTATTTATTTATTTCTATTTTTTTCTAATGATGGTATTGTAGATAACTTCTTTACGAAAATTGGAATCTAGATATAATATTGAAAATATATGATATATATAGAGGATGCTTTTCCCTCTACCTGCCTTGGATTTGGAAGCGATGAATGAAAGATTTGATACCAATTAACACAAAATAGAATAGAAAATAGACATCTAAAACAAAATGTTATCTTCATTCACCAAACAAGTAAATTTTTACATACCAATTTTCCTTAGCCATATAGGCACATTCCATACAAGAAGAGAATGCCTTGCTTAGATTATTTCTTCCCATTTATTATAATATATTGTCTAACCACCTTATTAAATATTCACCACTAATCTCTAATAGTTATTTCAATTATTATGCTTCACTCTCTAACAAATATTTCAATTATTGTTCTCCACTTCACCTTCCCTCATATTGTGCACCATAGAACCATGAGAACTACAAATAACCAAACCACCTTAGAGAAAAAAATGAACCCAAAAAAAAACCATCCATCCTAGACATGTAGTAGGCCAATCCAACACATGAAACTAGTTTCCAATATCATGTAGAAATTCAAGGATTGACAATGCAAGATTCAAGATCACATTGTCACATGTCATTAGGTGGAGGTAGAGAACCAATTAAACCATGGGAAATAATATAGACACAACAACCAATGAACCCACCGGATTTTTCAACTAGTCACACCATGAAAACTTGAGAAACAACTAATCTAGTTAGTAGCCTAAATGAGGTTTAGTATTCGAGTAGAAAACCAAATTCATCTAATAAAAACTATGAGAAAAATGAATGCAACCTATGAGAGAGGTATAATTCTCCAACCTTTCCTAGTAGCTTATCCTTTCTTGTAGGAAGGGATAATGTATTCAATACACAAATAATTAAAAAGAGGTAGGATAGTAAACCCATGAACAACTTCAAAGATAGGATATATAGTAGTGAAAACCACTTCTTGTCTCTAATATCAAAACCAAATTTGTCCAATTCAAACTATGAGAAAACAAAAATTAGCTATATGAAATTTGAAGCATAGAGAATGACACCACAACCAACCTCATCCATTACTATGAGCAACACGATACCAAAACCGACCTTGTTCATTGCTATGGACAACTATGGATATTATAAATTTGATGGCCATTTCCAACTTTAGTCTTTGGCGAGGGGAAATAAACGATTAAACATAAACAATAACAACAATTAATTAAACATAACCAAGAGCAATAAAACCATGCACAACATCAAACATTAACAATAAAAAACCAAAGGTAGATATGCTCTTGTTGAGGGGTCTAGATTCACAATGCTTAATGCTTAACAATAGGGATTAAACCCAAGGAAAATGCCCAATTAGAATCCTCCCTATTTGGTATGGAATATTCATTCGAGTGAATGATCTGGAAATCGTTTGATGGGATTTATAAGTTGTTTGATTTTATTCTTTTGTAATTTTATAGTTTTCTATTGCAGTAAACCAACGAGTTTGAAGAAATCTATGTTGAGGATACCCTATGAAAACAATGAATGAAAACTATTTGAAGCTTTAGATTCCTAAAAAAATAATTCCACTAAGAACATGTTACTCATAAGATAATATCCAAGAAATAATAACTAATCAACATTAAAAGAGAAAAAAATTAATTGCGAGACATTAAAAGATAATTCCACAATATCCTAGATGACGGTAGAAAAGAAATTAACTAATAAATAAAATAACAATTTACTAATAATAACTAATAATTCATTCAATAACATAAAATGACTTTATATAAATTGAATTAGTCACTAGCTGGATGTGATATTTAAATAATAACAGAATAATTCAAAATAATGAATAAATTTATTGAAAATATTAGAAAACTAAAATATCTCGACTCCAAAGAGTTTATGAATTTATCCTTGAAATAATTCTCTGCTTCAATCCTTTACAAAATCGCTCCAAATATCCAAACATTGTTATTAATAGTTTGATCTATTTTTTTATAACTTTAAACTAATCTAATTATGGAATAAAACTAAAAACAAATTTTACAAAAGCCATGCAAATTGCTCATGTAATTTGCATATTTGGTGAATAATAGTGTTGATAAATCGACCATGCAAAAATCCATGCATTCAAAAACATTTCTAATTCATTGAAAGATTCAATTCATGCATGCTCAACCTCATAAATCTTTCCATGATTAAATAATTCACCTTGTTATTCTTTATTTAGCAATCTCATGCATCCATCTTTTGATTTGATTTTTATATTTTAGAAACAATAAGTTTCCAATAAAATTCTATTCTATCCTTAGTGATTGTCTACTTCTAAAATTTGAATGGTCATTCACCCAATCAACAATTCCTCCAACTCTGTTTGCATTTTTTTGTCTGTCAGTTGACATAAATCTTCCAATTTACACCATATGACCTTGGAATTCCTCTTTCCATTGTCTATGATCTCCCTTGCATGTACCTAGACCATAATATATGTATATTAGGATTACAAATTTCTTCTCCAAACAAATTCATTAGATAAAAAAATCCGTTGATCTCAAAATGAAACATTCAAATCACTTCCCCGAACCTGATTTTCTTTATTTAAAAAATTTGAAATAGACTATGCCAAATCAACAATATTTTATGATATAAAGTTGTACATATTGATTATACCTTTCCAATGATATAAGACATTCTCAAATTGGGGATCAGAATAAAAAGTTATTGTGAAAATATCAAAATATTTTTCTTATTGTTGCTTTATTCCAAGAATCGGAAACAAACAGTGCAAAATTTATGACTACAAAGTTGTAGAGCTCGATCAAACCTTTCCAACATTATAAGACATGGCATTAACAGAATTTGGAATCAAAAGTTACTGTAAACATATTGAAAGGGTATGTTTTTGATTGAACAATTCTTTAACCTTCTTTCAATGCATATGGAAATGTCTTTCAACGCTTTCAAAGTTTTGTGTTTTAGCATTTTCAAATTTTCAACACTTTGAAAAATTTGTGTTTCGACGCTTTCCAAAATTTGTTCCTTTTTTCGACGCTTTCAAATTTTGTTTTGTTCGACGTTTTTCTGTTTTGTTCCTTCTCACACACAAAATTTTGTTATATTTTTAGTGGACTCATAAAACTCACTTTTTAGAGGACTTTTGAAACTCTGTTTTTGATAGACTTAAATTTTTATGTTTTTGGTGCCCACAAAAAAGTGTGTTTTTGTGCACTTATTAAACTTTGTGTCGACACTTTTTCTAAACTCGCTATCAGTGCACCTAAGAAATTTGCTATCAACGAACTTTTGAGACATTCTTTTGGCACATTCTTTGAACTCTATTTTTGGCATGTTTTTTTAAACTTATTTAGTGCTCATATGAAACTTATTTTCAACGATCCCAAACAACTTGTTTTCGGTTCTTGTTTGAAACTCTTCTTCGGTGGATTTTTTTCAAATTCATTTTCTTTCTTTCTGAACTTGGTTTTTTCTTCAGAAAATGAAAATCTCTAACATACCAAACATAGTTTTCCTCAAAGGAAAAATAAAAAGAAAAATTCAAAGACACATAAGTTCAAAAACCAAATGTCATACAAGAAATCAGTAGTGAAACTAAGATGCCCAAAATTTACTTGTAGGACTTAAGAAAAGTGGTACCCAAAAATTGTAAATTTTTTTAAGATGTGTGATCTACTCGACAGAAATTTAAACAAAAAAAACCAAATTTTTTTAATTCAAGTTATAATGGAAAGAAATGAAATGAAAAAATTAAAAGACAAAACATGATGTAAGTACACAACCTATGGACATCCAAAACCAAGTCAAATATCTAAGCCCAAAAGCCAAATTTACGGGAGGGGAATTTCACCCATTGGATATAGCCACGATACCAAAGACAAAGCACAATACCAATAGCCAAGATAAAAAGAACAAAGCCCAATACCAAAGCATAGAAAATATAACAGAACACAATTGTTGGAGAAATAATGTCTAAATGACAGAATTAGTAGATGGGTAGAGTCTGTTCCAGGTTGTTGTAGCGGAATTTATTTTCTAGTTCACGAGTAGTTCTCAGATCCACAAATTCTAGAGGATCTCCTACACTATATATATGTAATCATTTTTCAACTTAATGAATTGAGTGTGTGAGCGTACTCTCACTTATATGAGCACTTCTCACCTCACTATTATTGTGTGGTTGATCTCTATTTTAATTGTTATTATGGTAATCAAAACCTGCGACCTACGATTCTGTGCTATAACTTGTGAAGGTGCTCTCGTGGAGGATCTTTTGTGTGCAGTAGCAGTGAAGTCAGATATCACGGAAAGAATAAAATCTCCCATCGCCCAAACTTATTAAAAAGGAGCGATAGGTCCAGGTTGGTGGAGCGTGAGACCAGAGAGAGCGATCATTGAGAGAGCAGCCGTATCGACCCTCATTCTACATGTAAAAGGAGTTATGTTCCTCGTGAATATTGAGCCATGGACGTGTGTGAATATTGAGCCACAAAGAGCTTTGGTGAAAGGCGTGGAAAAGTTGACTGCTAGCCAATAGGAGAAGGGAAGCCAATTTTTTTTTTGTGTTGCGTGTGAGACAAGAAGACCACACTTGCGCATTGAGGAAAGATCCCATCGTTGTTGTTTTTGATCCGACCATAGTGAAAAGGTGCTACTGCCATATAAGAATATTTCCATCAGGGAAGAGAGTAGATGCTGCCATTTTTTGCTGCTACTATGAAGTTGCTGCTGAAGAAATCATGAGTCGTAGCCATTCAAAATTGTTATTGTTTGTTGTCTTAAAGGCTAAGTTGTTGAAGATCCATGGTAATTAAGATTCCAAAGAGTTAAAAAACCTGCATATCCGTGCAGAGAGAAGACATGTTGCGAATTTACAAGAGAGAAGCACCTCACCTATGGATGGACAATTTGTACAACGTTGAGGCACCATCCGCGAAAATTTATGCAATAGAGGCATCATTTGCATCAATTCATGGTGCAAATCAACTTGGTGAAATTTTCTGCATGGAATTTCACTTCAAAGAAAGAGAACCCTTTTCTGGGTGAATTGAATTTGGAGGAGACGTTGATCGCATAGAAATATTTTACGAGAGGGATGAGTTTCAATAGATCTGAAATTCTGATCTCACTTTGGATCTGCAGCAGTGCATCGTCCTTTGAGATCCAGGAGCAGGATCATTTGCACATGGTGTAAAGTAATTAATTATGCATAGAACAGGCTGTAGAAGAGCCTGTCCATTGTTATACGATGTCATAGCTTCCATAAGTGAAGTCATCGTGCTAGAGGAATTGGACATTGCAGCAGTCAGTGTGAACGAGCCACCAATTGACATTGCCATCGTAAAGGTTGGAGATTTGTTGTTAAAAATTCTCCAACCATTGTTTTTTGTGTTGAAGAGGTGGCAGTTTCGACAGGATCATGGAAATATTTAATGAAGGAAGAGCCATGATTGCATCCAGTAGAAAGTGAAGATATCATGGGTCAACAAAAGATAATTAAACAACTCCGAAGAGAGATGAAACATATGAGGATAAATAATTAGTAGGAAGAGTTATCATATTTCACAGAAAAATATTGAGTGTTTCCAGTTGCAGTTGAAGAACCCATGCTTGAGGATCACAATGTAGAAGTGGACCAGATCAATTAAGAACATGAAGAAATCGATGAAATATTGAAAAGATTAATGTAAGTTTTGCCATCCTCTTCAGGTAAAAAATTTTAATCTTTGGACAATTAAAATGGAAGGATTAATGGGTTCAATAGATTTATGGCAATTTGTTCAAGATGGTTGGTCAATCCCCTTGATAAGAGAAAAGATAAAATAACATTATATCTTATTAGTTCAACACTGAATACAAGTATTTTGTCTACTATTTTACATGAATTTGGTGAAGCATAGAATGCAAAAGAGTTTTGGAATGATTTAGAAATGAAGTACAGTATGAGGGAAAGCAATATAGCTGACAGTGAAATTAATGAAGATATCGTTGTTGAAAATGGTGGTTGTGTTGAAAGCATAGTAACTGAAATAGAGACTCAAGATGGCAGCATTGAAACCGTAATGATTGATGAAGAAAGTGTGTTTGTAACTACCAATGAAGCATCATGTGATAATGAGGAAATTGTCAATGATGCATTATTTAGTAATTTGGTGAATTCAACAATTGATATTGTTGATGGAAATAAATGTGTAAATGCTTATGAAGCACTATGTAAATCTTTGGTAATCCAGAGATGAAAATGTATGACCTCTTTGAAGCAGAGGTTGAAGCACTTGAAGTTAAATTTGATTATGCATACTTATCTTGTGAGGATTGATTGCAGGTTTTGATTGAAAATAAGTTGATTGATGAATTGTTGTTTGGGAAGATGAGTTTGGGCCAAGTGAATGAAGGATTGATTGTAACAGAAGTCGAATGTAAAAGTTCTGAAAAATATGAAATTGAGGATAACATGTTTACAACAGAAAATAGAAAATAAATTGAGAATGAAGGAGAATTTGATAAATTTGATGTAGAATTGAAATTGATTGAAGAGTGGCTTGATAAGTCATTTGAACAAATTGGAGAAGGACTAAGAGCTTTAGTAGAGGCATTTGGACATGAAGCATTGAATGAAATAGAGAAAGATCTAAATGTAGAGCAAAATGAAAATAATCAATATGGTTATAATCATGATTTTTCATATAAAATTAATAATGATTCTGAGAGTGCTGGTGAATGGAACAATAATATAAATTCAATTATAGTTGAAGGAGTTCAAATCAATTGGCATCAATCCAATTGGAACAAGAAGAGACATCCAAAATTTATTATTTGGAGTAAGAAAAAGAAGAAAAGGCTTAAAACATGGTCGAGAGAGAAGAAGCGCAGAGTAAAGATGAAGGTACTGCTGAAAATGACTGGTAGAGTGAAGATGAAATTACAACAACTAGTTGAAAAATATGGAGCCTTTAGCAAAAAGGCCAAAATGAAACCTAAGTTACAAGCCTAATTGAGACTTAGACCAACACACATGTTATGTAGAGAATTCATTTCTCCATTAAGAGAGATTGTTGGAGAAATAATGTTAAAATGACAGAATTACTAGATCGTTAGAGTCTCTTCCAGTTTGTTGTAGTTGAATTTCATTTCTAGCTCATGAGATCCACAAATTGAAGAGGTTGTTAGAAGCTCTCCTACACTGTATATACACTGTATATATGTAATCATTTTCCATCTTAATGAATTAAGTATGTGAGCTTAGTCTCACTTATGTGAATGTGACATCACTATTCTTGTGTGATTGATCTCTATTTTAATTGTTATTAACAACGATACCAAATCCGTGACAAAGCATGATACTAGAGCACAACACACTCACATTCAAAACCACCTCCACCCTCTCAATTGAGGAACCGTGAGAAATCCTACCCATCTCTTGCAAGAGCATTAAACTTCCCATCTTGCGGACAAACACAGTAAATGAGGCAACATTAAAGTCAACGCCCTCAGCATCATCAACATCCTCCTATGTTTTTTTTTGGCTTAATAGAAAACCGTCAAACATCCTTTCATGTTTGTTTTTTCTTTAATAAAAAACCGTAAACATCCTTCCATGTTTTTTTGGGTTTCTTATTTTTTGGGTTTCTTTTTAAGAAACCTGCCATAAACAAAGGTTGTATGGCAACATTCTTCCATATTTTTTGGGGTTTCTTTTTAAGAAACCTGCCATAAACAGGGGTTGCATAGCAACTCAGTCTCTGCCGAGTTAGTTGGGAAATATATGTTGAACAATGAAACTTAATATAACTAAATGCACAAGTAATAAATATTTTTTGTTAAAAAATAATAATTGAGGATTGTTTGTTATTCAAAATATATAATGATAAACTGAATAAAACTATAATATTCATAAATATAATATAAATATAATAAATATATTATAAATATAATAATAAATAAATATATTATAAATATAATAATAAATAAATATATTATAAATATAATAATAAATAAATATATTAGATAATAAATATAATAATGAATAATAATAAATACATAGTACAATTTTTTATATTTAGATGTGGCTATTGGTAAAATTCATTGATTATGTAATTAATTCTACATATTGAAAGACTTGAAGGGAACAATAACACTTCAATTTTATCAACCAATTAAAAATGAGAAACACAAATATTAGTATTATATCCAAAAATATATATTTGTTTTCCTATATTAAACATTATATTGCATACACAAATTTATGGTAAAAATCAAATTAATATCACATCAATGTCACATAAAAAACAAACTCATTGCTATAATTTCATGGCAGGGATTAATAAAGACTAAAATGATCTACTCAAAACACCTCAGCTGATGCAAAAATAAAAAAAAACACTGAATAACAAAACCCAAAAATATAGATGTATCTCAGTTATGGTATAGCTTCACAAACGAATTTTCTTGTCTTCACAAATGATTTTTCTTGTCTTCTGCGTATGCGCGGATTAATCCCTTTGGACGAATATTACAGTAACTTTTGGGAGGAACTGAAAACACATTAAATTAATCTTCCAGGTGATCATATACAATCTACACAGCATTATTAATGTGTGGAAACACTCTCAAAATATAAAACAAATAAGAACTAAAATAAAATCAAATACTACTTTTTTAGTTGAGGTTGATCTGGTTCAAATTTTAAGTTTCAGAGAACCAATCGTTTTTTTGTCGAGAAGATCACCTCCATCATTATCTCGGGATTTTTTTTTTTTAGCATTTCTCAGTCACATGAAACTTCAGAAATTTTGCAAATTAGAGAAATGGTTCTCAACAAATGAATGTCAAGAAAACAACTTTTAAATTCATGTCAAGAAAACAACTTTTAAATTCAGGATGGTTCAATTTTTTTCACAGTGAAAAATTGTGAAAAACTCTATTATAATTCAGTTGTTGTAAACCAATAGTGGGAATAGTCATCACTGCATGCTATCTGTAAATGCAGATTGACTTGTTTTTAAGGAAAACTATTCTACTTGGAATAACCAGTTGGTGGTGAATAAGGGGTAGACTACCACTCCTGCTAAATATATCTGAGTAACTTGTTTTTTTATATCTCATTAAGAAAACTCTTAGCTAAGTAAAAATAGTTTTAGGTTCTTTTCCAAAATCACATGATGCTAAGCTAAATTATTATATTTTGTTTTGCAATTTTTTTCAGAAAATTTTTGTTTATTAATAATTTTTTTTTCAAAATTTCTAATAATTTTTTATAAATTAATATCATTAGGTGAATCCCAGGATAATTAACATTAAAACTTCCCATGTAGTGTTTATTTTTAAATTGTATATATACATAAAAAAAAATATCACATGAGAGGAAGGTGACAGTTAGTGGAGATTTCAAGAAAATTAACATAAAGTTTTATGATGGTAGTAGTCTAAAAGTTTTAAGAAATGTTTTTTATTTGGTTATATTTTTCCGGAACATTTGTTTAAATTTGATGAGAAAATGTTAAATTGGTAGATTTAAGTGATTATTTTTGTATATATAGAGTGTCAAAAATCTTTCAACATACTGTAAGTTCAGAAATAAATTTTAAACAACAAAAAAATAGTAATTTCTTACATACTTAAATTCCATTTCTTAAAACAATTAAACAAAACCCAAACTATATAATCTAGAATAGAATATATGGAAATATATTTGTTGGAATGCTTATTCACACCTCGGTGGCATCGGGGGATAATGGAATGAGAAATGAGAGTCGAGATCGGAATTAAAATCGCAATAAGGGATTAGTTGGGTGATTTTTGCATTAAAAGCTTATCCATTTATGGAAAGTTTTCTCCATCAACGTAAATTTATTCTAATTCACGTTATATAAATCTATAAATCTCTTTTTTCAGTTTGCGTGCTGCTTGGCCAATCAATTCCAATACGGTCGCGCACAAATAGTGTTCCGGCAACCCTTCTTTTGCAGCAAAGTTTACAACGAAAATATTTGGTTGGTTCAGGGTATAAACATCCATAAGAGGTTGCATGGGTGGCCGTGCTGTGCCGTAAGAAAATCTATTGCGCGACCAACGTTTCCATTCGAAGTCAAGCCGTGAAATTGGCTGCAGATTTATCACTGGCAATGATGGTAAAGGGTCGAACCACGTGGAGACGGGCTATCCTAGCCAAATACATTTTCAGGCTCAAAAAAACCCGCTGCAAAGCGCTCGTTACAGTTAGATCGCACAGAATAAGGAGATCTGCGTCTGCCAAAAGCAGGCCGTGCAAAAGCGAACCCTGTTTCGAAGAAGTTTGCCAGGCGGTTGCTCAGAAAGGCGTTAGGGACAGATCATAATTTCAAGAAACAAGAGGCACCATGGCTGCTCATATGCAAACCCTGAGGTTGCTCGTACCAGGAGGCCGCGGGTTGGAGACACCCGTTTTGCTAAAAGAGGCCACGAAGTATATCATAGCCTTTAAGATGCTTAGGGTTAGGGTATTGCCTTTTAGGGTTTGATGCACAGTTTTGTCTTTTCAAAGTAGAGGTAGGGTAAGGATTGCCAATTTTTAATTTTCAGGGTTTGATGGTAGAATTTTAGCTCTCTCACCGTCTAGATGGTAGGATTGCTAGAGTTTGATGGTAGAATTCGTAGATGTAGGATAAGGATTGCCCATTTTTAATTTTTATGGTTTGATGGTAGAATTTTGACCATGTCGCAACCATGTAGGTTGAAATATTTATTATTTTTAGTTTAAAATTGAAGTGTGTTTTTTTACTAAGATAGGGTTTTAGAATTAATTAGTAAATAAAAACTAAAGCTTGATTCGGTCGAGAAGAAGGGGGCATCTACAACGAAACATGTCGTTTTCTTAACAAAATGGAAGAGGTTGTATCTTCTTATTATGTTACACGAGGAAGATACTATAATTAAACCATCGCATATACCCAAAAAAAAATCCATCCATCACATATACTTAAAAAAAATCCATGACATGCGGATGCTGAGACGAAAGGGATTGAAATTTATTCCAAATTAATATCTATATTTCTGATATTGATTTGGAAGACATGTAACTCCAAAATGGTAGAGTAAATAGAGAAAAACAAATATGATATTGATTTGGAAGACATGTAACTCCAAAATGGTAGAGTAAATAGAGAAAAATAAAATGAAGAACAAATATTATATATAAGGTGGACTAACGAGACCCAATTTGGTGCATATGTTTGGTGAGTATAACATTTATATTGGCTTAAATTATACATAATAAATGTATGCACTTATGCGCTTTTACGTGGAAAAGTATGTTGAGGATGTTTGAAGGATCCCACTTGTTTTTTTATGTGGAAAATTATGTTGCTGATGTGTGAAGGATCCCATCATTACATTAATGTGGTGAAGTAATAGTACCAGTTCTTTATTCAACCTAAAGGGATGTCCAAATCTTTATAGGTGCCATTCCAATTTACCAAAATTACTAAGTTGATTATCATTCCAACATTACTTCTAAATACTTAGTGCAGGTATCTTTCTTCTCTTAAAAAAATGCAAATTGTATTACAAAGAGTGAAGAGGGATGTAATCTTTCTTTGAAGATATGGATCAATATATTTTAATCGAACAATTGAATTCTGTAGCCTATAAAAAAATAACATAAAAAGCAAATATATAGAGATGTATTCACAAAATTAGAGGTTTTTATCTATTTGAATACTGAACCACTAGGTTTTTCATCTCGAAACTAAATCCGAGACAACCAAGTATGCATTCACGTACGCTAAAGTTGTCAATCCTACCAAAAAAAATTTAGTTCAAAGGAACGCACACACGCTATAGGAATGTGCACACATTCCAGGAACACATGCGTTCCTATATCCTATATCTTATTTCCCATTCCCCTATCCCCACCCACCAACCCCACTCTCTCTCTCCCTCTCTCCTACATATACTCCTCTCTCCCCCACACATTAAATCCCCCCTCCCCCACTCTCCCCCCTTTCTCTCTTTACCTCTCTCTACCTTCTTTCCATCTCTATCCCCTCTTCCTCTCACTCTCTCTCTCCCTCTCTCTTCCTCTCACACCCCTATACATGATAAGACCTAGACATGGAAAGACTTAGACATCGTAAGGCATGGAAAAACCTAGAACCAGACCTTGCCTTTCCATGCGCCCCCGCCCCCCTCTCTCTCTCTATCCTATTGCAATGGGTTTACATCATTGGATCTTGATGAATAAATCTACGAGTGTTTGAATTCAACTCATTTATTCACACACATTAGATTATACTGGGTATCTTGGGGTCCATCATCATCATTGATGGATTATCTCACGTCTGTTAATGGTATACATCAATGACCGGTAATTAGACGATTTCTACCATGCTCGACCTCAACTCATTTATTTGCATGTTGTAGATTCATACCATTGGGATTTGGGACAAATACCTTGGGTTGAGACCACTACATTCCTCGATGGATTTCCTTTCCAAGTTGCGATGGATTTATTCATGAGTACTTCAGAGATCACTCGACATTGAGTAATGTCACTGATTTGTATACTATGACATAAATCCACATTTGTACTTGGACATGGCTATGTCTTCACTTGTGAAATGGATCCACAGTGTATTTTTTCATAGCCATGATCTAATTGTCTACGTCATACATAGATCCACCATGTACTATTTTTGGCGGATATGCTTAGTTTTTATTACCGAGCATGGTTATGCTTACCTCGGGGATGTGATTATTATGCATGACTGATGATGGTTTCTTCCCATCTTCCTTCACCCAAATATCTGTGATTAGTTTGTAAAGTATTTCGGCCATCAAACACCTCTTCTAACCTCTCACTTTAGAGGGCATCTGTTATACAATTATTTTCCACCTGATCACTTAATGGGCATCATCTAGAGGTTAGCAGTCTGAGACACCAAATCATTCCATTTTATCCTTGAGTACACACCACTTTTTTTCTCGGTAGCAGGTTGTCCCTTTACAATATGTGACCAAAATTGATGGTCACTTCCTATCCTTTGCAAGAAGCGACCGATCTCACCTTGCAAGAATGTAGGGCATGATCGGTCTATTACTCCTCAATTAACATTAATTACCAAAAGATGAGATGAAATCTCAGATTTTTTAGAATTTGACCTCGAGAATCCTTCTATCTCGAGTGCTTAAGACTTATCCCTCCTATTATCTCCATTATCCTATATATTGAGGGTCTCTCATGGGAAAAGGGGGAAGAAAAGAGGAAGTAAGTTTATATCGTCGGATTAATCACTGAGCTTGGGCAAGCAGTTTGGATAGAGCTTCATCAGGTTATCATATTGTAAGTTGTAAACTATTTCATTTTATCAATAGAATATGCACATGACTTTCCCCCTTATTTGATTACATATGATTATAATAATATTTGGAGAGAATTAGGATTTTCATGTTATATTATTATATCCATAACAAATCTATACATGATACATTTGATCTTGTGAAAATGAGTTTATTTGTGTCTTCACGTGTGCAGATCCACGTTGACAAGAGCGAATGACATCTTCAAGAAAGAAAACAACAAAGGAGCATGAAGGGACAATTGTCAGGTGACCGAGTAAGCCATTTTATTCCATTAGGTTATAGGTCATTTCCATGTATGCTTTAGATCTAGGAAGGTCCACCATTTTTATCTCTATTCTGTCTTAGGTCTAGGGAGAGCCTAAGGGAGGTAAATCTTGCAGGGTGTAATTATCCTACAACACCACCCTTTCTCTTTCTCCTCGTTGTTAGTCTCAGTTCCTCTCTCTCTCTCTCTACCCCCCCTCTCTATCTCCATCTCTCACCCATTACTCTCTCTCTCTCTCTACCCCCCCTTATATGTCTCCCTCTCTCCCCACCCTTCCTCTCACTATCCCTCTCTCTACCCCCCCTTTCTGTCTCCCTCTCTCACTATCTCTTGTCTCTCTCTACCCATCCTCTTTGTCTTTCTCTATCCCCTTCTCACACTCACACACACACTTTATATCTCCCGCCTCCTCCCTCTCCTTTCCCACTCCCTCCCATTATCTCTCTCATCTCCTCTATCTCTCTCATACATCTACCCCTCTCTCCTACATTTACCTCTCTCTCTCTCTCTCTCTCTCTACCCCCCTCTCTGTTTTCCTCACTCTCCCTCTTACACTCTCACACACACTCTCTCTACCACCTTTCTATTCATTCCTCTCTCTCCCCCCACTCTCTCTTTCTATCCCCCCTCTATGCCTTCCTCTTTGTCCCTCCCACACTCTCACACACTCTCTCTTTACCTCTCCTCTTTCTCTTCCTCTCTCCCTCTCTCCCACTCTCACACACTAGCAAGTTTGGCACATTGCAAGGGAAGGCAAGACATGACCTTGACCTAGACATAGCAAGACCT
>JASDQU010686975.1:82584-103260 GCA_032191745.1 Picea mariana | reverse complement strand
CTATTTATCTCTCACTCTCTCTCTACCCCGCCTCTCCCTCACTCTCACACTCTCTCTCTATCTTCCTCTCTTCCCTTCTCACACTCTATGTCTTCCTCTCTCTCCACCCACCCTCCCTGTCTTCCTATATTTTCCTCTAACACTCTCATACAATCTCTCTACCCCGCCTCTATGTATTCCTCTCACTCCCTCTCAGACTCTCACACACTATAGCAAGTTTGGTACATTACAAGGAAAGAAATGGCCTTGAATTAGACATGTCAATATCTATACGTAGACATAGAAAGACCTAGACATGGCGAGGCATGGGAAGACATGGGAAATGAAAGGAAAGATGTAGTTCCTTAGAAAAGGGCACAACATGAATGTGTGTGCATTCCTAGGAATGCAAACACATTCTTAAGAACACACATATGTTTCTGCCAACATGCCTATGTGGCACGTTGAGTGGAGGTTCAATATTTTCTGAAGATCTAACATTAGGAACACGTGCACGTTCCTAAGAACACGCACATGTTCCTGATCACCCCCTTGCCACTTTTTCATCCACCAACTTTGTGCACTCACCCGTATTCCTAGGGCAAGATCAGGGTTACGATTGAAGGTTTATAGTTTCACTGTGAAGAGTAATTGACTACATTCCAAATTTGATGGACCCCAATACAGACATAAGGTTTAATTATAATGAAGACGCACAAAAATGATGTGCACTCTCATGAGGACATGTCACGATAGAAAAAGAGAGGCTGTTTTCATGAATTGAAAGACAAAGTGATTCTAGATAATACCTGTAATTAATTACTTTAACAGGTTCTGATTGGTACACTCAAGGAAAATATTGCTTTCTTAGAAGGTGTGAAATGTTGTCATGAAAACCTAACAAATATTCATTGAAGCTATAAAAATAACATGTAAATATTATTTTATTAGACCATATTAAATATCTTTTCACCCTATTGCCTCCAGTAGGAACTCCTTGTTAATTAAACTAGCATAAAACCACTATAATAATACCGACATGGTAACAAAACACATATAAACATATACCAAATTATTCTCTACATAACTCAATGAAACGTTTGCAAGATTGCCACTCTCCTCTCATGATCTATGTCTACTCTTGAAGAATTCGTCTCTCCTCATGGATTGGTTTCATTGTGAAACAACATGCAGATTTGAATGGAATTGTATTTTACTTAATCCTCTAAATATCCTCACCACTCGTATGCCCTATTTGTTCCCACTCCCCTTCATGGAAGATCGTATAAGTATGAGCACAACTCATTTTTTTCCACTCCACTCAAACATTACTACATTCTATAGGGCCTAATTATTTGAAAACGTAACCACAGACCACCTTGTGGCACAGATATGGCCTAATTAGCCAAAGGCCACTACTCCAGACGTGAGGTCCTAATTATTATATAAATTGGGAAGTTGTGAAATGTAACCACACAGACACATTGTGGTCCAGAGAGGGCCTAATTAACCAAAGGCCACATCCAGACACAATGTCCTAATGATTTCATAACTTGGGAGGTTGTGAAATGTAATCACAAGCAAGGCGTGTTGAATGTAACCAAAATGTAAAAAGTTAATAGTAAGAATGTAGCACTATTTTTAGTTCACTCATGTTCATGTGAGGTTATCAAACTTAACTGTAACCATATGTGCCAAGTTTTAAAATGTAAAAAGTTAATTGAGATATAAATGTTAAAAGTTAAGTAACATTTGTTGTATTTGTATATGTATACTTCATGACAATTGAAAAGCTATCTTATTAATTTTTTAATCCTATAAAGTAAATGTGAAAAATTAAACATGTTGACTGATGCATTCGTAAATACGAAAAAGTTATGATTATAAAATCTAATTGATGGATTTGGAGATGACAACCAGAATACGCCAACATATTTAATTACTAACCAAAAAATGAGAGTTTGCAATTAAAAAGTTGATTAATCCATTGATTCCCATAAGGGGGCGCTTGTTTGTGTAGCAATAGAGACTATAATTGAAATCCTTCAACATATATCTACTAGCATGGTTAATTGATTCCAATACATGGATGGTGAAGGTCGATAGGAATCATAAGATCAGTTAACCATTTTCCAAAACAAAAAACAAAACAACAAAATTTTCCAAAACACAAAACAAAACAACAAAATTTTCCCTATACCGTGGATGGTGAACCCGATAGAATCATAAAATCAGTTAACCATTTTTCAAAACAGAAAACACAACAAGAGAGTTCCCATGCACAAAAATAGAGTTTCGATGTAGTACTCTATCGATCTACTATTCTGCGCAGAAAACAAATCCCTAATCGTTATTTTTTCAAATTGATTTCAGAATGGTTTAGTAAACATTGAGGGCATATTTGTCCACCTAATGCTTCTGTTTAGAGGGTTTCTGAATGTGCTACCTTGGATATAAACTCACATTATAAAAAGTGGATTTCTTAATGTGCTACCTTAGATATAAACTCATTGATCTCACACCTGAAAAGACAAAGAGCATAATGGAGATAAAATCTATAAGATATGTCCTAAGCATTTGAAGCATCATCAAATCTACAAAATGCTATCCCAAAACTGCCCATCATGCTGAAATTTAATTAATAAAGCAATGTCAAATAAAATTAATAAAGAAATATCATATTAATATTTAACATATGGATTGAAATTCATAAATGCAATATAATATATAAACCTGTATTTCTCAATGTGGTCGACTTTAATATCTGAATTACATGACAATGTTGCTCATTCATTTAATACGAGCAACTTTGGGCAGTTTGGTCGTTCATCTCATCAGAGTGGAGTGGTATCTATAGGAGGGTAAGGGGATAATGAAATTCCACCTCCAATCTCAATAAACTTCCACTAAATTATTATAGGATTTAAAACAAATTTTTCATCTTCAACTATGATAATGGACAAGTAGGTGGGAATCATGATTAATTCATGAAGGAAAGGTGTTTGAAGGATTAATCCTTAAAAGACATGTGAGTCTCACTATTTAAATTATAAAGAAAAAACTCATTAAAGAAAGATCTCAAGTTTATGGTTTGGGTTTGGGATTAATATCATCCCTCCTTTCTTAATCACGATGAGGAATATTCACAAATCATAATCATGACAAAGAATATTCACAAATCATTAATCTAGACCATCCACTTAATATTTATTAATTAAATTACCAATATTTTGGAACCCTATTCCAATATAGGGATCCCTATCAGCTTAAAAATGTGTAAATTAAACCATTAAGTTTTTTAATTACCTTGATAGGAATACATTTATTGGAAATGATCAGAATTAATAAGATATTAATTACAGATGTAATTTTAAGACACTATTTCATATGTTCATAATATTCTTCATCGTGATTTCAGTCTTTAACTTAGTTGTATGAAAAAACATGTTTGTTCTTCATTAAAAAAAATGTTATTAACGTGATTAACATAATAATGGAGGATGGTGTTATTAATTTTGACTTTAAATTTAGGTTTTTTACCATGTGTTTAGGCATTTTACCAAGTGTTCATGTGCACCTCGTAAGGTTTCATCAGCTTTTGAGAGACAGGTGTTATGGACTACATAAGTTTTCATTGGTGTTTGAGAGGACATTGAGATAATGGAACAAGCCTCATAGGTATTGAAAAATATGGATCCATTCATTTCAAGCCATAACAAAACAAATTTTCTTGCGCTCCCATGTTTCCACTGAGGCAGCTCACCTGTCCATGGATTTCTATCCTTGCAGCTGGATGTTGCCTGTGCAACTGGATATTGCCTGTGCATGGATTTCTCTTCATTGACCTCATGCAGGTTGCTCATCATTTGACCTCATGCATTCCGAGCTTATGAAACTAATGGTATTGAGTAACCCAGATATAGAGTTAGGGTTTAGATAGATTTATGATTTTATTTACAACAGAACGAGCACAACTTAGCGCACATCGATTAACTACCATTACCGAGAGCACCGAAACCACGAGATATACTTGAGTCTTTCTGTTTGGCTTCCTCAAGGTCTCTCTTGTGTCCTTGTTCTTAAAGGATGAGACCTCAACAAGACATCATATTTTCACCATAACTTTAGGAAATAATCCAATCATATTCACTTTAAATAACATGTATCAACATTGTATAGTTTGGCCTTGGAATCGACTACTTAATCTGGACCTGTAAGTACGACGACTTGTCAGGAAACTTCGTGGGATCAAGCGGCTTGGAATATCTAGACATTGTGAGTGCGTTGGAGAGTGGAACCACTTGCACATTACAACATGCACTTCAACGCTCTATCAAAGTTGATACTGGAACATTTTTCATTTTTGATTAAGTTGTTGTGTTTCCAAAGATTTTTTTACACAATTGTCATAATTTTTCATCTAGAAACTCTGCAATTTATTTAGATATCTGTCTTTTGTTAATGTATGGAGAAGTTTATAGAGGTTTTCCTACACGTATTTTCTACTATGTTACCAGCTCTAAATCAACGAGCTTTAATGGATATTCGTTGATGGCCGACAATTCCAATTTTTTCTTGGATTGTAAGTTTGTTATGCATACGATTTGTATGTCTATTCATGTAAGTATCTTACCATGATTTGTGCCATTGTAACTTGTTCTTCTTTTGCAGAAGCGAAATCCATTGTTGTCTATTCATGGAGCTTGCTTTAAGCCACACAAGGATTTCTTCAACCGATACACTTTGGTTGGCTTCTTTTTGACTTCAAATCCAGGTGGTTGATCCACATAGACCTCTTCTTCTAAGACACCATTTAGGAAAGTTGACTTGACGTCCATCTGGTATACTTTCCATTTGTGTTGAGCTGCTATGGCTAAGAGATTCCTTAAAGTTTCCAACCTTGCTACTGGAGCAAAAGTTTCACCATAATCAATACCTGGTTGCTGTGAGAATCCTTTGGCAACAATTCTTTCTTTGTGTTTTTCAATTTGTCCCTTTTCATTGAGTTTAGTTTTGTAAACCCACTTGACACCAATACTTGTCTTGTGTCTAGGCATATCAACAAGATCCCATGTCTTGTTCTTCTCAATGGATTCAATCTCTTGGTTCATGGATTGAACCCAATGTGTATCTTTAGCTGACTCTTTAAAATATGTAGGTTGACATGAAATTAATGCAAAAATATTGTGTTGATCAATATCATCCAATTGCTGATGGATTTCTCTCAAGCTTTGAGTTCTCTAATTTTGAAGTTCAGAGGATGAATTTTTGCTTGAAGAAGAGTTGTCTTGAGGACTTTCAGGTTGTCTTTGTACCTACAATCTTGGAAGGATAGGTTGATGTGTTTGCTGTTCTGAATTTTCCGTGTTTTCAGGAAGTGGCAACAATGGATTTTGACTATCCATAGGACGATTTTCAGACTCATTCCAGAACTGATTTTCAGGAAATTTGACATCTCTGCTGAGAAATAGTTTCTTTGAAATCGGATTCTAGAGTTTGTAGGCTTTGGATGTTTCACTGTAGCCAACAAAAATGCATTTGTCACTTTGATCATCCAGTTTCTTCCTTAATTCAAAAGGTATGTGAGTGAATGCAATGCATCCAAATGTCCTAAGATGAGCGACATTTAGTTTTGTACCACTCCATGCTTCTTGAGGGACCTTCATCTTGAGACTAGTGGTTGGAGATCTATTTAGGAGATAAAATGAGCATGCTATTGCTTCAGCCCAAAATAGATTTGACATACATTTCTCTCTAAGAAGGCTTCTTGCCATGTTCATTATAGTGTGATTTTTCCTTTCAACCACTCCATTTTGTTGTGGAGTATATCTGGATGTAGTTTGCATGATTATGCCTTGTGAATTGAATAAATTTTCAAATTATTTGGAGCTGTTTTTTCCTCCGCCATTTGACCTGAGAGCTTTTACATATTTTCCACTCTGTTTTTCATCTTCAACCTTGAATTCTTTGAACTTTGCAAAAGTTTTAGACTTGTGTCTAAGAAAATAGATCCATATTTTCCTGCTAAAGTTATCAATAAATGTTAGGAAATAAATGCTACCACCTATTGACTTTTTTTTCATTGGTCCACATAGGTTAGTGTGAACCAACTATAAGTGTTGTTTGGCTTGAATGGAGGACCGTGGAAAGATTGTTCTCTTATGTTTTCCAAGAATGAAAGACTCACATGGGGGATTTTTCTCTTTGAAGATAGGTAGACCTTTGACTATGGAGTGCTTTTGTAGAAGGATTAGATTCTGAAAGGGTAGATGTCCAAATCTTGCATGCCAAACCATAGTTTCATTGGGGGTGGATGCACTTTGTGCACAACATTGGATCAAATTTGCAATTCTAAGGGTCAGGGGAAACATTCTATTCTTAGTCATGTAGATTTCATAAATCAATTATCTGTTGGGGGTCATAGATGATTTTAGGGGATAAATTTCGCAAATGGGCTAATTTTCTATGGTTTTTCCCAATTTTTTTTAGCTAATTTTTGTTTTTTCTAAAATCGATTCGCCCTAATTCCATAGAATAAAATTATTTTACCTTAAAAATAACCAATATTTGATAGAAGCTATATTAAATCCTTAGAAATTTGAATATTTTTACAAAACTATCACCAAACATTTTACATTTTGCATATTAAGGAGTAGTAATATTATCCCATGTTTCTACATTTTAATATAAATTTCCATCCTTAAAATTATCCCTGTTGGGGGTTTTGTCATATATCCTACATGATGCTCCCTCAAAAAGTACCTTATAGCCATGTTCAATTAGTTGTCCTACACTTAACAGATTATGTTTAAGATCTGGAACGTGATAGACATTGTTTATGTCTTTCTTTACATTTTATTTAGTGAGAATAGGTACGGATCCTTTTCCTTGAACTTTGACTAAAGAATCATTTCCAAGTGTAATATCAGATGAAATGAAGAAATCACATGATAGGTAACAAAGATTTACTTCCATGCATTGATTCTTCTATTTCATCTGATATTACACTTGGANAGTGTAATATCAGATGAAATAGAAGAATCAATGCATGGAAGTAAATCTTTGTTACCTATCATGTGATTTCTTCATTCACTGTCCAACAACCAGAGGTCTTTGTGTTGTTCTTCATTGTTGTGGCATGAGAGAAACATACCATATGAGGTTTCTCCTTCATGATTTGAGACATTTTCTCTGCTTTAGTGCTGATATGATTGCTTCTTCTGGCATTCAGATCCATAGTGCCCATATTTTTTGCAGTAATAACATTGTATGCTTGCTTTGTCATTTGATCTCCTCCCTCTACCTCTTTGAGGTTGGAAATTTTGATTTTGGTTTTGATGTCTATGACCTTCACTTGAGTGATTGGTATTTGGACTTCTCCCTCTTCCTCGATTAGCTCTGCCTCTACCTTTGCCTCTCCCTTTGCTGAAAGAGAATTGAGTCTTGAAGGCGTTGGATATGGAATCATCTTCTAGATGTAGTTTGGTCTCATGTGTCAATAGAGAACCCATTAGTTCATCTATTGAAAAATTTGACAGATCCCTGGATTCAAGGATGGCTGTAACAACCATTTTGAATTTCTTTGGTAGACTTCTGAGGAATTTCTCAACAATCCTTTGATCAGGGATGTCTTCACCAATCAATCTGATCTGGTTTACAATTCCCATGACTCTGGTCATAAATTGATCAACGTTTTCAGACTCTGTCATTTTTAAAGTCTCAAAATGCGTTCTCAAGGTCTCCAGCTTGATTGTTTTGACCCTCTCATTTCCTTGGTAAGATGATTTAAGGATGTCCTAGGCCTATTTTGAAGTAACAACGCCTTTGATTTTTGAGAAAATCGAGTCATCCACTGAGTTCTAAATCCATAATTTTTCCTTATTCTCTATGTTACTCTGTGTTGTCTGAGTAGTTCTCTGTTGATTGTTCATGGCAGCAAGGGTTGTTGTATTTGGTTCCACATAGCCAAGATCCACTGGACCCCAACACTCATGTTCTTGTAAGAAGGATCTCATTTTGAGAGACCAAAATTCATAGTTCTTCCCAAGAAGTATGGGTCCTTGTGTTGGACCAAAATTGTTAGAGGTGGCCATTCTTAAAATAAAATAGAACATATTTTTTTTAGGGATTTTCGTGCTTTACCTGTTTTCTACACGTAAAACCAGGTCCATGAAGTTCTCTATGTGACTTCGTGCCGAAAAACATGGGGTAGACCACTTCTTTAGCTCCGATCTGAATGGATCTGACTATCCAAGCGCGAGATATACAAAGTCATAACTCTAAGCTCCGTTCTTTATCGACTGTATCCCCTCTAATGGCAGAATCGGGCTATCTGAGTGTACTCGAGAGCCAAAAAAACAAAAAAAATTAAAGTTCATCTTCTCATGTGACCGAGGGCTGAAAACCAAGCGCTTCGAGACTTCAGGATTTGGGTATTTTGATGAGTGAAGGCCTTAGTTCCTTTGAAAAACTGAATGGTCGAATAACTGCAAAGATCGATGGTCCTCGTTGATCTGAGATCAATGACTCACAATTACTTTGGGAGTTTGGGCTTTGGGCCTTTTCATGCACAATACTAACAATCCTCCGGAGTGTCAAATTAACGAACTTGTGGAGTGTGAGATTTGTCTCCACGTGTCCTCTTGATTGGATGACTGAGATTTACTTCAAAATCTTGAGCTTCGGGAGTTCCAAGATGCACAACACCACAAACCTCTGAAGTGTTAACTTTCCGGAGTGAATGATATGCCGATGCATGTCCTCAAGCTTCAACGGTTCAGATTTACTTAGGGCTCTGGCCAGTTCTCACTCCAGTGCTTCTCTTCAGAAAACCCTCCTAAGTGTTAAGCCTCCGAAGTGAGAGATCTGGCACCACGTGTCCTCATTTATGGATGATCCAGATGAACTCCATGCTTCGAAGCTTCAGGATTTCTCACTTCACGCCTCCGAACTTCCTTCAAAGTGGCTTTCCTACGAAGTGATAGATCGGTTGACACTTGTCCCCCACCGATGAACAACTCAGATGAAATCCGACCTTCGAGCCTTCAGGAGTTCTTTCTCCACACTACTCACCTTTCATCCTAAGTGTTTATCAGCCGGAGTGCACTGTTGGCATGTTTACAGATAGAAGGCAGAGTATGTTTGTTTTTCATTGATGGAAAAATTAGCATGACAAGAGTATGCTTGTTTGTCAATGATGGCAATATCAGCAGTGCAACGACAATAGAAAACAAGAAAAAGGTCGAGGGCTTCCTTGACACTTAGAAATTATTCCAATACGAGAAGATGCGTAAACTCAGGAGGAGGAGAAACAATGATCGTTGGATCACACATCCTGATTTCCCGATGGTCGTTAGATCTGAATTTAGATAGGAGGAGCACACAAAAGTGGAGAACAAATCTCAGACATTGGATCTGAGCACCGAGGACCAACAACCATTGGATCCTGTATAACTGTGAAGAGGATAAGGCCGAGTACTATCCTCTAACTTCGCGATATGCGAGGTCACGAAATGATCCTGGCCGTTAAAGCCAGAGGACACGTGGCGAGCGATTGGAATTTTGCTGACTTTCACATTGGAGGAGTCAAAGGAGCATGATATGTGAACTCGCAATATGCAAGGTCGCGAAATGATCCTGGCCATTGGAGCCATATGACACGTGGCAAGCGATCATCATTTCGTTGACTCACGAGTTGGAGGAGTCAAATAAGCGTGACATAGAAAATCATGATATGCGAAGTCGCAATGAGATCTGAGCTGTCAAATTGAAGAAAAGTTTTGGACTGTTGATATGGAAAGTGAAGCGCTTGAATGTTTGGCCCATGGTCATAGCCAAGGTCACATCATCGAAGGCTGGAGGAAGGAGCTAGTCCAAGTAAGCTCCATTTTGGAGATTGCGACATGGGAGAGTCGAGATGTCTCATCACAAGATTCCTGAGGTTGTGAGTTGCGAAGCGCTTTTTGAATAAGTGCTTGGTCACCGACGATGGTCACGAGAAGGGAAGGAGCTAGCAGCTAAGCTCCACTTCAGAGATCGCGTGTTGGGATAATCGTGGTGATTCATAATCAATCATCCGAAATGCGAAATAACGAAATCACATTCTGTTTAGAGTTCGGTCACAACCAATGGGTATATGGGATAAACATGAGACCCTATAGATGTAATCCAACGGTGCTGATTAATCAAGAATTTTATCGAAGGGATACTGTTTCACTTCACAGTTAATTTTTCAATTACGATTCAGTTAGTATAATTGATTCATAGTTCTTGGACGTTTGGCGATTCAATTGCTGATGCATTTTCTGGGAGATTAGAGGTGTAACTGATCGAGGGGTATAACATAAAAGAGAAATTATATGATCGTGTGAGGTTGGATGTTCTCACTAGAAAAATGAGTTGAATTGAGAGAAAGGAAAATCAAAGTATGCACAACGTGAGATCAAACTCAGAGATTAGAAAGATAAGCTGAACAGAACAGAAATAGTACAGAGAGAAGAATGTACTCATACCAAAGAGCATGAGAGGAACGGAGAAAGAACATATAGAAAGAGACAAAAAGTCAAGCCAAGTATGAACAAAATAGAAGAATAGTGAAGCAGAGAAGAATTGCAGAACAAAGAAGAAGCAATAAGAATTGATATATCTGTTTTGTTGGTTATTCAATCATTTATTTATAATCAGGGAGGTAGGGAGGTGCTAGGGAGGACTGTAGTCCTCTGTTATTCATGTTGGTGCTTGAATACTAGAAGTTGTGCCTTTCATCTAGTTGTGGCTAGAAAATAGGGTGGTAGGGTGGTGCTAGGGAAAACATAGAGTTTTTTGTATGCAAGTTGGTGCCTGTATAAGTGGAAGTAGGTGCTTCCATCGAGTTGGTGCTGGAACACTCAGGGAGTTGGTGCTTCCTTCTAGTGGGTGCTAGAGAAACCAGAGAGTTGGTGCTCTCAACAAGTTGCAGCTTGTAAAACAGAGGTGGTAGCCTCATTTTGAGTTGGGGCTCAAAGATAGATGATATGCAGAACATAAAAGATTGCCTATCATTGAAGAAGAAGAGGTTTTCTCCCTTTATTGGTTTCCTTGTGAAAATATGTCTCTATGTATATCATATGTGTGATTGAGGTTTATTATTTCTGTTGTTCATATCTTGTATAATATTTTTGGCCACTTGGAGAAGAATGAAAAAATGTTTTAATAGACATAATATTGTTCAAGCACAGAGACAACTGATTCACCCCCCCTCTCATTTGTCTTAGTAATTTCAACAATTGGTATCAGAGCAAGTTCCTTTTATTTAAAGGTATATCAGTAAGCTTAAACATGACAAGTCATGAAGGGACTTAAGCCAATAAGCCTCCTCTATTTGATGGAACAATTTTTTCCTTCTGGAAAGTTAGAATGAGAACATACATAATGGCCTTAGGTGCTGATGTTTGGGATGTAGTAGAAATTGGATATATAAAGCCTGTTGTGCTAGCTTCTAAAGATGATAAGTTATAATTTAGCTTCAATTCAAAGGCAATGCATGCTATCTTGAATGGAATTGCTGAATTTGAGTTTGTAAAGGTGATGCATCTTGAATCTGCCAAAACAATGTGGGATAAACTTATTAGCAATTATGAAGGAAATGAGAAAGTAAAAAATGCCAAACTTCAAACATGTAGATTGAAATTTGAACAATTAAAGATGAATGAGGATGAAATAGTTAGTAAGTATTTTTTAAGAATTGAAGAGCTTGTGAATGCCATGAAAGGTCTTGGTGAGAAGATTGAAGATGCATTTTTAGTTCAGAAGATTTTAAGATCTCTGCTTGATAGATTGAATCCAAAAGTTTCTACAATAGAAGAACTAAATGATCTTAAAAATCTATCTATTGATCAACTCCTAAGAAATCTAACTGCATATGAAATGATAATTAGTAGAGATAAATCCATCACTAGAGAAGCATCTTTTAAAGAAGACAATAATACTGATTCAGAATTAGATGATATTGAGGCAAAATTTGTGAGAAGGTTAAAGAAAGGATCAGGAAAATATCAAGGCAAGATGCCCTTCAAATGTTTTAATTGTGGTAAGATAGGTCATTTTGCATCTACGTGTCCTCACAAGAAAAAGGACCATAACTATGATGATGAAAAGAAATACAAATTTAAGAAATATAGTAAAAATAAAAGTTTGTGTGCAAACAATGACGACTCCTCAGAAGACATAGATAGCGATTCATCCTGCGAAGACAAAGTGAATGATTTTATGCTTATGGCTATGGGAGATCTTGATGATGAACACACAGGAGGTGACATGGATGACAGAGAATCTGTGGTGGATATGGAAGGTGAATTAATCAATGCTTTGGAAGAAATTGACAAACTTCGATTTAGGAAGAGAAAACAAAAACAATTGTTGATGCAGTTTAAAATGAATGGTAAAAAACATGATGAAGAATTTGCCTTGCTAAAAGTGGAGTTATAAGAGGCAAAGAAAATAGATGAAATTTTGAAACAACAATTATCAGAGAAGAAATTGATATGTGAAGCCTTCGAAGAAGAGATAGTAAAAACCATAAAAGAGATGGAGAAGTTTAAGACATTCTATCACCATAATTTGTCTAGTATTAAAGCCTCAGAAGGATTAAACTCCATTCTAAATCAACAAAGGAATCCAAAGTTGAAAGCTGGCTTGGGTTATTAAGAAGGATCGAGTAGTGATCAAGCAAGTAACACATAATCCATCAAGTTTGTCAAATCTACAATCATTGACAACAACCACTCTACAGAAATAGAAAAAGATAATCAACTGCCAAGAAGGAGTGAAAGAAAAAGTACCAGAACCAAATTTGTAGATCACAGAAATAACACAAACATATCTTCTAGTCAAAGAAATCATCAGCATGGAAGAAATCGACTCGCTCAAAGAAGACAACCATTTTCCAGGTACAAAGGATTTTTCTATGGATATTGTTTTTTCTATTCTAACTTTGGTCACAAAGATGTAAATTGTTCTTTAAGATTTAGATATTAATAATCAAGATACTCAAGGAATAATTATTTGCCACAACAAAGATTGAGATAGCGAAGTAACAAACAACCACAGACTACAAATCATGTGATGGCTGGGAAAAAGACACAGGTTAAGCATAACAACAGTTATGCACATAACAATCGTTATGATCTGTTATTTAGTGAGCCATAATGTTACAGTTGCCATAATTATGGACACAAAGTTGCAGACTGTCACTTAAGGAACTATAAGTCAGAAAAGAATACTGTTGCTGATAATTTCAAGGTTTGGAAGAAGAAATAAGATGACAAGTGTGGATTAGTGTTATCATCCCAAAGACAAAAGAATCCCTGATATATTGATATTGGATGTTCCAAACATATGAATGGAGAAAAAAGTAAGTTTCTAACTCTAAGTGAAAGTAAATCAGGGAATGTAACTTTTGGAAACGATGCACCAGGAAAAATAAAAGGTAAAGGAATGGTAAGTCTGAGTAATGGCAAAGGGAAAGCTCAAGATGTGTTGTTTGTAGATGGTCTAAAACATAATCTACTTAGTGTCAATCAAGTCTATGACCGAGGATGTGAAGTTGTTTTTACTTCTAAATATTGTATAATAAAATCTGTGAATTCAGGACAACTGATTGCAAAAGGCATAAGAACAAAAAACAATGTCTATGTTTTAAAAGAAGAAAAAGAAGAATGTCACTTAACCAAGTATGATGAAATTTGGCTATGGCATAGGAGACTTGGACACCTAAATTTTGATCATATAATCAAACTTAGAACCAGTGGGGTGGTAAAATATATTCCAAAGATATCAAAGCCATATGATTCTGTTTGTAAATCTTGCCAAATAGGAAAGCTTACTCGAACACAGTTTAAATCTAAGAACTTTCTTTCTGTAGAAAAACCTCTTCAGTTAGTACATATGGATTTATGTGGACCATCAAGGAAGGAAGGTACAAGAAAAGAAAACTATTTCATGTTGATTATTGATGATTATTCTAGATTAACATGGGTTTCTTTTCTGAAAGAAAAGTCTGAAGCATTCGAAAAATTCAAAGTGTTTAAGGCTCTCACTGAGAATCAAACAGGAAAAAGATTGAAGGCAGTAAGGTCTGATAGAGGAGGATAGTTTATTTCATGGAATTTCAAAGAGTTTTGTGATAAACATGGTATCAAAAGAGTGTATACTATCCCAAGGAATCCACAACAAAATGGAGTAGTTGAGAGGCATAATAGATCAGTTCAACATATGTCAAGATCAATGCTGAATGAAACAAATATTTCTCAGACATATTGGGTGGAAGCAATTCATACAGCTGTACATATTCTTAACAAAGCTCATCTTAGGACACACACTAACAATACTCCTTATGAGCTATGGTTTGGAAGACCTGCCTCAATCAAGCATTTTAAAGTCTTTGGGAGTAAGTGTTATATCAAGAATAATGATGAAAATCTTGGCAAATATGATGATAGGGCCGATGAAGGTATCTTCTTAGGTTATGCTACAAACAGTAAAGGATACAAATGCTATAATAATATGATGCATAAATTGGTTGATTGTATCGACATAAAAGTTGATGAAGAAATACCGATACGAAATGTAAGCAATGTTGATTCAACTACAGAAGATATAGTTGAAGTTGAAGATGAACAAGTCCAAGGATCAGAAAGATAAAACTCTGAATCAGATGAAGATACAAATACTCAAGAAAAATCAACTAAGCAGACAGAAACAAAACCACCTCTTAGAATTCTTAGAAAGAATCATCCTGAAAATCAAATAATTGGTGATATGAATAAAGGAGTCCAGAAAAGAAGGAAATTGATTAAAGACTCTGAACAATCTCAGCTTGCTTTCCTATTTATGATTGAACCTAAAATTTTTGATGAAGCCAACAAGCATGATGATTAGATTTGAGCTATGAATGAAGATCAGATTGAGAAGAACAACACTTGGGAGCTTGTTCCTAGACCTTAAGACAAGAATTTAATAGGCTCCAAATGGGTATTCAGGAATGAAATGAATGAAAATGGACAAATTGTTAGGGATAAAGCCAGATTGGTCTGTAAAGGGTATGCACAAGTTGAAGGACAACATTTTGATGAAACCTTTGCACCCGTGGAAAGATTGGAATCCATCATAATGTTTCTTGCATATTCATTTCATAAGAACTTTAAAGTATATTAGATGAATGTTAAGTCAATATTTCTCAATGGAGATCTAGAAAAAGAAGTATATATGGAGCAACTTGAAGGATTTTCAATGACAGATAATCCTGACTATGTATACAAGCTGAAGAAGGATTTATATGGACTGAAACAAGAACCACGAGCTTGGTATTATAGATTGGATAAATTTTTACAAGACAAAGGGTTCAAGAAAGGTACTGTTGACAACAATCTATATATTAAATCTTAAGGTGATGATTTATTAGTTGTTTTGGTTTATGTAGATGAAATTATTTTTGGCTGTACTAATGACTCTTCTGTTTAGTGGTTTGATAATTCTATGCAAACAGATTTTGAGATGTCCATGATAGGAGAATTGTCATATTTTCTTGGTTTACAAGTAAATCAAAGTTCTGCAGGAATATTTATCTCTCAAGAAAAATATTTGAAAGAGATGTGGAAAAAGTTCCAGATGAAAGATTCTTCTCCTATTAGTACACCTATGGTGGTTGGTTGCAAGCTCAATAAATATTATATTTCACCTGATGTTGATCAAAGAACATATTGATCAATGATAGGCAGTCTTCTGTACATCACCGCATCCCATCCCAATATAATGCAAGATGTTGAATGGTAGGTCGTTATTAATATGCTCCTAAACAAAGTCATTTAGTAGCTGTCAAAAGGATATTCAAATACTTGAAGGGCACAATGACTTATGGTCTATGGTATCCTAGAAATCAAAATTTCCAGTTAACTGCTTATTCAGATGCTGATTGGGAAAATTGTGTGGATGAGAGAAAGAGAACCAATGGAGGTTCCTGGGTGAATTGTTAGTAGCATGGCTTAGTAAGAAACAAGGATATATTTATTTATCAACTACAGAGGCATAGTACATTGCTGCTGCTACGTGCTGCACTTGGTTATTATGGATGATACAAACTCTTGTAGATTTGAAGGAAAATTATACTGATCCCATTCCAAATTCACTATGATAACACTAGTGCCATTAGTGTCTCCAAGAATCCTATACTTCATCCAAAGACTAAGAATATACCAATCAAATACCATTTTCTCAGAGAACAGGTTACAAACAGTGTTGTTCAGTTGAATTATATTCCTTCCTGTTAGTGTCCAGGTATGAACGATTTATTCACCCTTTTCCTACATTAATTTATCAATCTGGGTGCGTATTCTTTCAAGGCAACACGCAAGGTATATGCAGGGGCAAGAGCACAATCTGTTCTGGCCAAGGGTTCACGATTAAGATTCAAAACATTACTGTGAACTAGATTAATTAAAACTTTCGAAAAGCAATTATAAGAATTAAAACACTGTAACAACAAGCATAAACTGATAAATAATACACACAGAAAGACGCAGCACCTGATCAGAAGAGAGGGCCCATCTCTCTGATCAGGGCTGCGTTAGTCACAGTGAAGATTAAGATAGGAAAATAGATAATGCTCTATAAATCTGAAAATGGTTATTACAATATCAATGGGGGCATCCCCAGTTACAGGAATAAACTATATTTTATACATGGAGAGGGAGAAAAACCTCTTTCCCCAAAACATGGTAACCGTATCCCCAAAAATATACATTAGTTGGAACGACACCAGTATCAAATAGACAATATCAACAAGATGCCCAAGATGGTTCAGGGATCTGCAACTCCATTTGCGCGACCTCCTTATGGCTTGGTTGTTGTTGTGAATAACGGATCTACTGCGGGATGAAGCCTTGGTCCTGTTCTCCAGAAGCTACGGTCAAACATTCGTTTTAGTGTTGCGAATAGGCAAAACTCCACGACTTTATTTCATTAATAAAATATTCCAATAGACAAGGCAGGGGTATTTATCTTACAGGTTTAGCATGGTAAACATAGGTAAATAAGTGCAGAAAGGTCAAAAAGGTAATGGAAATGCAACAAAAAGATAGCCTGATTTGGTGCCCAACATCTCCCCCCAACTAGCCTTCTGCATGCCCTCCTGCAGTTCACCGCCTCTACAGGTCTGGATTTCGCTGACTGTTGGCTTCCTGAAAATGGGCGAGATCATATTCTTTGGCCATCTCTGTCCCTGGAACTTTAAAACCATCTGAAAGGAGAACTTCTTCCCACCAATCTTCCGAGACGATATACGCTGGAGTGTAATTTTCTACTGGCAACCAAATAGTGGGAAACTGAAACTGGAGTCCCATCCATTGGACCCTGCATGTTCATACACATGCCACATATCTGGGCACTCTAGGGAGCACTCATGCAAAATTTGGTGCTCCAAAAGGTTCCCCATTCTGGACAACTGTAGATGCCATCATCCACCTTTTCTGATAGCAATCAAGAGCCTCTTCATGAAATGTGACTATTTTCTTAACACAAAGATCAAGGCACCAATTTTGTGTCCTCAACATTCTCTCTCTATTCACCTCAATTCCCCAAAAGGTGTTGTGTTTAGTGAACATGGTGACTGACCTCTCAGGTTCTCCACTTACTATAAATGAATTTGTAACCTGATTATATTCAAATGTGTTAAAAGCCTTCTGCCAGCTGATCTGGTTGAAAGTGTAAGAGGTGAGGGCCCTTAAGTGAATGTCTCCCACATATGGGGCTGGATTGAATTCTCTGTCCAGGCGCAATAGATACCCATGCAGGTAAAATTCACACATCAAATGATGAGTTGGCACGTCGTGGTGCCTCATTATTCGGAGGAATTGCACACCATTTTCTATTTTATAACTAATCTTGTTTTTTATGCTCTCCATGCAAAATAAAAGAAAACGTTCATGTAAGAATAAAGAGTAACAAGAAGCAGGGGGGCGACATGCCATCACCTCTTGCGCCAAATTAAACATCTGTTCCTTATCAGTTTTCAGCTCTGCCACTTGCTTTTCCAGCTGCTCCATCTTGAGCTGTTGCTTCGCATGCCTTAATCTCATGATGTCTATACGCTCCACATATTCAAAAATAGTTGTGGAGGCTCGTTCCTGAGTTCTTATGATCTCGTTTTGATACTGAGCAACAATAGATTTCCAAGTCTGCACTTCAACTGTTAAGGCATGCTCACAGTCTTTAAACAATCGCTCGACCGAGTCTGTTTGAGTAGCAGTAGAGGTTATGGCTACCTAGTCCGTCTGAGTCTCTGTTTCTACTCCTATGGCCTTGGAATTTCTAGCTTGTTGCTTGTATTTCTTCATCCGCTTCTGCATTTTGTGTGCCTGTTTCCTTAGTTTCCTGACCTCCATCTTAAGCCGCATTGTCTCTTTAAACTATAGCTGATGTTTTTGTTTGACTGGGAGTTTTACGACCTTCTCGTCTGGCTCTTCCATTGGCTCATTCGTCAGGATCACTTTGCTTGGTCCCTCCTCTTCACCTACAACTATTTCCTCTTGTTGCGCGCTCACTACGACCGGTGGTGCCCTTGCGAGATGCTCTCCTACTAATGTGTCTGTTTGAGTATCATCCACCCCACATGGTTGTGGCTTTTGTGATAGAATTGGAAAAATGGCGAGATCTTCTTCAGTACGTCGAAGGGAATGAGCTCACCTTGCTCCTCTTGGAATAAAGGAGAAAAATGAGAACTGGCAGGGATCTTCAATGTTCAGTCTCGAGGTCGACGCTAGTTCTTGTGGGTCAGCGCCAACTTCACGCCCTAGTTCTCCCAGCACTTCTTCCATGGGCTCTATGGTCGGGGTGGTCATGACCTCTTCTTCATTCGGGTTATCCTCCTCCATTGACTCCATGGTGACAGGAGGTCCTTTTGGGGTACCCTCGATCACAATATCGACCAATTCACCTGCTCCTGTCTGTTGTGACCCCGCTTCTGTGGTTATCATGCTATCAAATTGCTCTTCTAGTTCCACAAGCGAGGCTGGTTCTTATGAGACAACCTCGGCCGTGGTACTAGTGGGCCTTTCTGTGTCAACTTCTGCATCTTCCATTGGTTCCATGGTTTTGGCTTGCTCTTGGGGAGCAGTCTCTTCTTCAAATTCTTCAGCTTCCATCTCCATCTCTTCCGGTTCCTCCTGGTCAACATAATCATCTTCTCCTGCATTTTCCTCCATGGCTTCTGGTTAATATTCCCTAACAGCCACAACGCCTGCTACTTCTTCCTCTGTGGAATCCCGAAATAGTTCCCATGGGATCAGGATTCGTCTGATGGCATTCATTACTAACAGCTGAACCAACCCATGGTGGGTGATGACCGCCAATACATGTCGTGACTCCTGAGCTGAATGTGCCATTAGGTGAAGGATTCTCAATAAGAAATAAGGCACATTCAGTGAGAAAGCCTCTGCTTGGGGAAATCGCAGGTGATTTAGTATTCGGAGATGGTATTTGAATATGGTGGAGTATCTCCCTTCGCAAGTCATATATCTCATAAAGAACTCTGTTACTTCTTCCCATGGATGTGGCAGCGAGTTTCGGTCATATCCTCGACCCTTCTGCACGATGCTTTCTCTCGCCTGTAAAAAGGCTTCTGGAAACTTCGGAAGGACAAAACTTCTTGAAAACCATCACTGTCTATTTTGAGGGAGTCCACTGACTTCTGTGATGGCTTCCTCTGTCACAGGGATTTCAATTCCGTGGACCTGAGAGCTTCCTTCTCTCAAGTAGAGTGCAAATTCTGCCGCAATTTCTTCGTTCGACCCTTTCAACCTGTCAAAGTAAACATTCCAGCCCACTTTCTCAAAGACCTGCCATACCTCCTGATTGTTCCAAACTCTCATTGTATCTTCAGGCTCATGCCGCACAGATCGTCCACCCATTGTTGCAGAGGCGGAGTCAACACGACGAATGCAGTTAGCCGGTAGGGGAAAATGACAGGGCTCCAAACCATTGGCAACTGAAATAACGTCATGTCACTTTTCGGGACAACAGATGAAATAGTGCTGGTATGTTTGAAAATGATGACAGATTGTGGTGGTACTATCAGAGATTTAATGCAGCGTGTTGGGGAGGTGACTGATTATGACTCTGCACGTACGAATACGCATTCCAACATATCAAAGTTATGATTACGAAGTACCGTAATCATTGGATCCTGTTTGGTGGGAATCGTGTGTCATGAATTCTTTTCGTGGTATGCCATCGTTTATTATGACGGTTCCCCCCCCCAACTTAATTACGACCATCCATGACACGTTTTGATGTCTTTTTGGAATATTTTAATTAAATCCATAAAAGTTGGCGGAGACGTACCTACGGACCTACCTTATGGTGGAGTAACAGAAAAATGTCTGACAGAGTAACGGTAACAGGGCGTAACAACAACAAGGAGTAACAACAACAGTGAGTAGTCAACAACGATGGAGTAACGAAGATGGCGGAGTAGCGACGGTTACAGAGAAATGACACCGACAGAGTAATGACAGTTGCAGAGTAACAACAGTTGTGGATTAATGGCATCGGTGGAGTAACAACATTTGCAGAGTAACAACACTGACGGAGAATCAGCAGTTGCAGAGTAATGGCACCGGTGGAGTAACGATAGTTGTGGAGTAACAACACCAGTGGAGTAACAAC
>JASDQU010686975.1:59680-78309 GCA_032191745.1 Picea mariana | reverse complement strand
AATATCAATGCACTGCACAACTTTATTATTGGGGTTAGGGTTAGGTTGTACAGGTAGCGGGGGTCTTATCATTTGATTGTTTGGTGGAGTACCTGATGGTAAGGAGAGTGGTTGTAGAAATTGTGATTGAGGTAATTGATTTGGGAAGGGGGGTTGTTGTCCTCTCCAATTTGGATTCCATTGGTTTTGATACGGTTGTTGTTGTTGTGAAGGCTAAGGAGTCCACATTGACGGATCAACAAAGGGTGGGTTAGTTTGTTTCATGGGTGGGTAATTCATTTGATTTAGATATTGCATTTGATTATAGGGAGGATAACTCATTTGATTGAAAGAAGGATAGTTATTCCAATGATTAGAAGATGTAAATGGCATGTTAAGATTCATACCTTGTCCCCATGGTTGTCGTTGTCTTCTCTGTGTCAGCAGATAGACAGCTTCAACTTCTTCATCAGTTGGTTGTAATGTTTCCTTGATTCCTAGTAGAGAAGGACATTGTTGAGTCTCATGATCTTTATCACAGATGGTGCAGATTGGATTTTTGTCCAATGGACATTCCCTTCATGGGTTCTTGTCTTTGCATTTAGAACAAAAGATGGACATAGCTTCTTCTGCTTCTGCTTGCTTCTTTTGAATCTGCAGGGTGTCAATTTGTGAGGCAAAAGAGCTTAACATTTCAGTCTTAAAACCTTCAAGTAAATTACCTATTTCGGCTCTTTTTGCTCCCCAACTGGCTGATTTTTGGACTCTTGAAAATGTGGTGTCCCTGCTATTTGATCTATTTATTGAAGATCCTCTTGAACATCTTTTACATAGGTTAACAATTTCATCGTATGATTCCTTAGATATGTCCCCTTTTCCAAGCATATTAAACATATCTAGACAGTCATCCCTTATTCCTTTTAATAATATAGTTTTAATAATATCTTTACTTACATTGGGGTGACTGGATCTTTGTAGATTATACTGTAGCCTTTCTACAAAATCCTCCAGATTTTCATCCTCTTTCTGCATCATCTTAAATAGTTCCTCCCTCTTTTCTCTTGTTCGGCAATAGTCCTAGTATTTATTCAAAAATTTCTATTTCATTTGATCCCATGTTGTGATTACATGGCCTCCAAGACTCATGAACCATCTTAGTGCATTCCTTTCAATGTTGCTGGAAATAGATTTAATTTTTGAGCATTGGAAATGTAATCATAACTTCTGCATAATATATCAAACTCAAAAAGGAATTCATCAGGATCCTCTGAAGACAAACCATGAAAGTTATGTAGTGCTGAGAGTGGAATGTTCTTCATGGGGGATACCCCTCTAGGAAGATCGCCAATAGGAAATCCTAATGTGGAAAAAGAGTTTTCATCATTTACCTCTCCTTCAGGACCTGCCTGTTCTTCATGATGCAATTCTTCATTGTACTCATCCATGTTTTCTTCTGTCTGCTCCCCTGCTACGCTTGCTCTGTCCTCAATGTTTCCTGCTGGTTTCTTGACTGTCTCAGGACTCCAAACTTATTTCCAGCTTGAAATGAAGGCTGGGATTTTTGTTTTCGAATGTTTGGTCGTTGAGCAACAGATTCGGACTTTGATATAATTTCGTCAATATAAGTCTTTCTTCCTCCTCTTCCTCTGCCCCTTCCACCTATAGGGTCAGTGTCTTTGGGGTCTCCGCATCCTCTCATGCAATCTTTGTATCTGAAAAATCATAAGTGATTTTGAAATCTATAATTACCTTCCCCAACAACGACGCTAAAATGTTGGTCACTATAATTGCTTATTTAACTAAACAATCAAGTGCTACATAAATTGTCAACCCAGGGAAGTCTGTTTATTTCAAAGGAAATCACGCACTATATATGCTCAATCTCAAAAGCAACCTAGAGTTGTAGTAAGAACATATTAATCACACTTTGCCTTGAACAAACTGAAGTTCTAACTTGAATTACAGGAAAGCAACCTACCTATTGCAGAACTCAAAGTTTAAAGAAATGATTAATTGAAGAATCCTGGATTACATTAAAATAACAACAAGATGCTGCAACAGGAAAGACCAACTATTCTGTAACCAGAGAACAAGACCCTATTCCCAAAGCAGGAATCTTCAGCACTTGTTTCCGATCATCACACTTCATGAACTCATTGCTTAACTAAAATAATTGACACACACTGAAGGATAATTACCTCTTAATAGAGAACATGACCCTATTTCCTAAACAGGAAACTTCAACACATGTTTCTGATTAGCACACTTTCATGAACTCATTAAAATAATTGACATGCACTGAAGGCTAACTATCTCTAACAGAGAATAGGACCCTATTCCCAAAGCAGGAACCTTTAGCACCTGTCCCTGACTATCAAGCTTTCATAAATTCACCAAGAAGGATTGCTAACTAGAATGATTAACAGTTACCAAAGAATGAATCATATGAAAACAATGTAACAATCGGTAAAGCAGAGTTTCGGCAAGACAGAGTTCAGTAAAGTAGTGTTTCAGCAAAACAGAGTTCAGTAAAGTAGTGTTTCAGCAAAACAAAGTTTAATCAAGGCATAAACATAAATAACACTAACACTCTACAAAGCTAATGGGTGAATCTTGTGAAGAAGGTGGGACCTCCCTTCTCACAAGATTCCCCTGAAACGAAAGGAACTAGAGAGAAATGCTCAGAATAATCTTTTATTCATCTGTCAACTGTGTTACATTACAATCTGAAGTGAAAACACGTCCCTCTCTGTGAAATCTTTTCTTATTAAAAATAAGATCCTCTCTAATGATGATTTCCTCTTATTTAAAGAGGAGAATCCCTTCGATACAATTTGATCAACAAATTACAGGTGTACATCTGAGTCCTATTCTTAGTCAGATCGACTTTCTAAACTGGAATAGGGTATCCTAGTCTCCCGCAACAGAATGATATTACAAGAGCTGAGTGAGGTGTTGCTGTTGCGGTTGGAGTAACAACTTCTTTATTTGTCTTCTTGTTACTGCTGTGGATGCTGTTTCAGCATCGCAAATCACGGGTTGTTTCAGCCATGGGATTTGCATTCTGACTGTTCCAACAACTTGGTCTCAGGCAATAGCGATGGTTAATGCTAGCTCAAGGTGCGGCTGTTGTGGTCAATCTGTGCGATTTGTTGTTTCAGCATCGTTGACCACGGACTGTGTAACATCTTCTTCTGTGTGAGTTGTTGTTTCAGTATCATTGACCACGGAGAGTGTAGCAGCTTCTGTATGAGTTGTTGTTTCAGCATTGTAGACCATGAAGAATGTAACAACTTCTTTTGTGTGAGTTGTTGTTTCAGCATCATTGACCACGGACTGTGTAACAACTTCTTGCTGTTTCAGCAACAGGCCTCAATGCTAATCTGCAGTTCGAACTATTTCAACACTTATACATTTGTGATCAATGGTTAAGTACGAGAGTAATGTAAAATTATATGCAAAATGAATTAAACATATAGTAAAGAGAAGAGAGTTATATACCTTTGGAAAGATAGGGTAAGGTGATAATGTGAGTTTAAATGTGAGTGAAACAAGGTGTAAAGATAGAAAAAAGTGTGGCCAAAAAGGTACATTGTATGGTCCTAACAACACCTTTCAAGAACTTTTTCTAAATTTTTCAGCCCTTCAAGAAATGAATCCTCGTATGGAGTAAAGTCATCCATGTATATTTCAACACTGTCATCTATCAAATCAGAGAAGATTCCCAAAATTTCCCTCTGGATTGTTGCAGGAGCATTACACAGGCCAAAAGGAAGGACCCGGTATGCGAATGTTCCCTAGGGGCATGTGAAAGTGGTTTTATCCTGATCTTTAGGAGCTATCTGGATCTGGTTATACCCACTAAACCCATCTAGAAAAGAAAAAAACTTTTTGCCAGCCAATGTGTCCAGAACTTGATCAATAAATGGCAAAGGAAAATGATCTTTCTGCGTTGCCTTATTTAATTCTCGATAATCCATGCATATCCGCCATTTACCATTTTTCGTAGGGACCATCACTAATGGGGAGACCCATTGGCTATCTGAGATGGGGTAAATAAAACCTACGTCTAGTAATTTCTGAAGTTCTTCTTTCACAACATTTTTCAATGTGGGGTTCATCCTTCTCTGAGGTTGTCTCATAGGACGAAAATCCTCCTTAATGTATATATGATGGGTACATGAATTAACAGGGATCCCTTTCATATCTGTATAATCCCAGGCGAAGGCCTCTTTGTGTTTCCGAAGGACATCCATGAGTTGCTTCTTCTGAGATTCTGACAGGGTTGGATTAATATTCAGGGTTTTTCCTGGTTCTAGTTCTACTGGGACACTTTCACTGGATGCATCAACAGGTAGCTCCTCTGATCCTTCTGCTATTTCAATTGTTTCCTGAGTCTCACAACTGAGGATAAATTCTAGGAATTGTTGATTTGTTTCAGAAACATAGCAAGGATCATCCATAAAAGAGGTGATTACATCATCTTCCGATTCTATTTTCAACTGAAGGGCTTGTCCAATAGTGAGAACTGGCCTCAATTCCTCATTTTCTGTTTCGGGCTCTTTCCCAGATAAAATCTTTTTGCTTCCTGCTGGTTTTATGGATGGGTTTGGTTCTGCAGGTGGGTATAACACTAAGTTCTTAATGTTGTGCCCATTGGAAATAACCATGTGCCCTGATCGGCACCCAATGTAAGCATTTGCAGTAGCCAGCCATGGTCTACCCAAAATCAAAGGATGGCCACCCACCGAAGATTGCGTCTGTAAGACCATGAAATCTATGGGATAGTGCCATGAATCCACTGAAATTGTTACATCTTCCAACTTTCCTACATGTTTGACTGTGGATCGGTCTGCCAATTCCAATACTGTAGGTGTATGTTTCAAGTTACGAAGACCTAATGCATGCATGGTTTCAGTGGTGATAACATTGATGGAAACACCCAGGTCTACCAACACATTCAGAATCTGTACCCCATTAATTTGTACTGTCAGAATTGGGTTCCCCGGATCTCCATACTTTTCAGGCATTGACTTTCCCATCATGAAATCTGTTAATTTTCCCATAACATGAATGGTAAGGGGGTCTTTGGAATTCTTTGCAGGTTTCTTTGAACAGTATTCCCTAAGAGTCTTTGCATATATTGGCACATCCTTCATAGCTTGTAACAAGGGAATTTTAACAAATAAGTTCTGCAACTCTCCTAATAAATCAAATTCATCTTGAGGGCTTGATTTACCCAAAGTTAGTCTCTCTGGGTAAGGTGGTTTAGATTGATGTTGTTTTACAGGAGGTGCCTGGTTTCTATTAGTTTGTTTTGGCTCTTTATTAATTGGTTCTGATTCCTTACCTTCACTATCGAGTTGTTCTATGGTAACTGGAGGAGGTTGAACATTAAATGTCCACCCTGATCGTAGATTCATTTCATACAACTCTGCAGTGGAAATGCTATATGAAGGTAGGTTAAGAATGTTAGTTTCATGAGCTCCCTTGCTATTAGGATTCAGATCAGGTTGTATTGGGAGCTGAGGACGGGCAGGTTGATTACTCGGAGGCACATTAGAGGGCAGTTGGAGTTGCTGCTGTGACATTGGTTCAAGAAACTTCCCAGGAGGGGATCCTCACCAAGTTGGAGCCCATGGGGAGCTCAAACTGGCTTGAGGGTTCCACTGCTGCCATGGTGGAAACTGGTATTGTGGCCACATGGGAGGATAGGGCATGGACTGAGGATTCATATTAAAATTATTGAAATACTGAGATGGATCTGAGTACATACCTTGATTTTACATTGGTGGTCGAGGTTTCCATGGCTTTCTAGACCCCATGAGGTACAGTTGCTCCATGTCTTTCCCCGTCCCTTGAAATACTCCTTTCAGGCCTAGCAGGGAGGGGCATGAGCTTGTTGCATGATTTAGCTAACATATTGCACATTCCTCTATGGAGTTTAATGGACATTCCCTCTATGGATGCTTCTTTCTACATGTCGAGCAAAATATAGCCATAGTCCTGTCCAATTCCAGTTGTTTTTGTTTTACTTGCAGCGTATCCATCTGTGCCAACATGGTGCTGAGGATATCTGTCCTCAGATTGTCTAGTAGGTTTCTGATTTCTTCTTTTGTAACATCTCTGTTAGACCTTTTTGTTGAGTGAATTCCTTGTCTGTTTCTTGCAATCCCCCTCGATCACTGAATACATAATTCGCAGATACCTTCGAAGATTTCTTTAGAGATGTCTCCCTTTCCCACAATGTTCAATAGTTCCATTGAGTCCTCATGGAAAGATCAGAGGAGGATAATTTTTAGAATTTCCTTATCTAGGTCAGAGTGACCTGACCTCTGTAAGGTGTACTTGAATTGTTCCACACAATCTTCCAAATTATCGTCTTCTTTTTGTGCGAACTTGAAAATTTCCTCCTTAATGTTCTGGGATTTACAGTAGTCTTGGTATTTTTCCAGAAAAGATGTCCGCATATCATCCCATGTGGAAATAGAGCTTCCTCCAAGGCCCATGAACCATCACAGAGCCATTCCTTTTAATGTAGAAGGAATTTTTTTTAACTTTTGGGCCTCCGTCGTGTAGTCATATCCCTAACACACTATGTCAAACTCGAATAGAAATGTGTTGGGATCTTCTGAAACAAGCCCATGAAAGTTTGGTAAGGATACTAATGGAATAGGCTTTGTGGGCACACCAGCTCCCAGATCTCCGATTGGAAAATTGATAATGGAGGTTGTGGGAGCCATACATATCTTTCAATAACCACTGGGTATTTCACCAGTCTCTATAGGAGATGGCTGAGGCTTCCTTACCCCTTGGATCCGAGTCGCTTTAGCAGCACTTCCCCGGTCCCTTGGTGATGCAAATACTCCTTCAATCCCTTCTCCCGCGTCCTGATGACTTGATCCCTCGACTACAACCTCCTCTCTCTTGCTAGAGTGGTCTGACTCTGTCGAGGTTCTGCTTGCGACCTCTTCCCCCTCTATTACCAGCATAAGATTTCCCTGGTCAGGTATGCTACTAGATGTTTCTTCAACTGCTGGAGGGACCTGCTGTGTCATATCACCCAAGAATGTTGTAGACAACACTGGTTGATCTACTGATTGTCCCTCAGACTTCACTCTTTGTGCCATTGGTCTCATGGCTGCGCGAGATGATGTTTCTGATTCAACCTATGCTATAATCTGTTGGATGTAGGTCTTTCTTCCCAAATACGGTCCTCCCTTCTTTGGGGCTTTCCCTCTGCCCCTGTTATTCGGTTCTTTGTTCATACAAGTGTTGGTATGATGGAGGGTATTTTCATGAACCTACAATGCTTTAGTCTTGAAGTAAGGTGTCAAAGGACCATTCCTTCCCAAAGAAGAAAGATCTTACGAAAATAAAGGTAGCTAAAAAAACCAAGAGTCTAAGGTTCAGGGCCCGAAGCAGGGCATCAAAGGACTCTTCCCTCCCCTGGACAAGAACTAGAAACAAACACACACCACGAAAATACCTGATACTTTTCAAATCTGAAGCAGGGTGTCAAAAGACTCCTCCCTCCCGAGGGTAAAAGCTAGGGTTTCCCCCCCCCCAAAAAAAAACACACACACACAAGGGTTTGAAAGAAGTAAATCTAACTCAGGGTCTGGAGCAGGGCGTCAAAAGACTCATCCCTCCCCAGGACAAGATATTGGAAAAAATGGAAAAGGAAAAATAAAAACAAGCGGAAAGAACACCTACGCTTAGGACCTGAAGCAGAGTGAGAAAACTCGTTCTCTCCCCAGGAAGAGAGATTGACCCTCTGGTTGGTCCGGATTGTTGTCTTGCACCTTGTTAGCCTCCCCGACAACGACGCCAAAATGTTGGTGTCCAGGTATGAACGATTTATTCACCCTTTTCCTACATTAATTTATCAATCCGGGTGCGTATTCTTTCAAGGAAACACACAAGGTATATGCAGGGGCAAGAGCACAATCTGTTCTAGCCAAGGGTTTACGATTAAGATTCAAAACATTGTTGTGAACTAGATTAATTACAAATTCCAAAAAACAATTATAAGAATTAAAACACTGTAACAACAAGCATAAACTGATAAATAATACACACAGAAAGACGTATCACCTGATCAGATCAAGGCTGCATTAGTCACAGCGAAGATTAAGACAACAAAATAGATAATGCTCTATAAATCTGAAAAGGGTTATTACAATATCAATGGGGGCATCCCCAATTACAGGAATAAACTGTCTTTTATACATGGAGATGGAGAACAAACTCTTTCCCCAAAACATGGTAGTATCCCCAAAAATATACATTAGTTGGAACGACACCAGTACCAGATAGACAAGATCAGCGAGATGCCCAAGATGGTTCAGGGATCTGCGACTCCAGCTGCGCGACCTCCTTATGTCTTGGTTGTTTCTGTGAATAATGGATCTACTGCGAGATGAAGCCTTGGTCCTATTCTCCAGAAGCTGCAGTCAAACATTCATTTTAGTGCTGCGAATAGGAAAAAGTCCGCGACTTTATTTAATTAATAAAATATTCCAATAGACAAGGCAGGGGTATTTACCTTACAGATTTAGCATGGTAAACATAGGTGAATAAGTGCAAAAAGGTCAAAAAGGTAATGGAAATGCAACAGAAAGATAGCCCGATTTGGTGCCCAACACTTCCTTAGAATAGATAGCTGATATCTTTACTAAACCATTAGCAATGACACCATTTGAATATCTTCGTTAGAAAATGGGGGTCATATCTTATTTCATCTAAATTGTTCAACTTGTCAGGGGGAGTAATTATTGAATATCTGTTGTATTTCTGGTGAATATATCTCTGGTTATTCTTTTCTTAGTTGATAGAGGGAGTATGTGTTGGTCACATATCTGATACCTTCGAGATGTACTGCAACAACTCAGGGGGAGCGTGTTTTTCTTTGACATTGATGTCCAAGGGGGAGAAAAAGTGTGGTAAGTGCTACCGTGGTATGGATGTTAACAGTTGCGGATGCTACAGTTGGATGTCCAGGAAGAATAATGCAGTTCTTCAGGTTCTTCAAGATTTCCATCAATGCCAAAGGGGGATATTGTTGGCATGTTTACAGACAAGGCATAGTATGTTTGTTTGTCATTGATGGAAAAATCAACACGACGAGAGTATTCTTGTTTGTCAATTATGGCAATATCAACAACGCAACGATGATGGAAAACAAGAAAAAGGTCGAGGGATTCCTTGACACTTAGAAATTCTTCCAAGACGTGAAGATGCGTAAGCTCAAGAGGAGGAGTAACAGTGATCGTTGGATCACCCATCCCGATTTCCCGATGGCCGTCAGATTTGAATTCAGACAAGAGGAGCACGCAAAAGAGGAGAACAAATCTCAGACATTGGATCTGAGTGTCGAGGACCAACAACCATCAGATCCTGTATAACTGTGAAGATGATAAGGTCGAGTACTATCCTCTAACTTTGCGATATGCAAGTTCGCGAAATGATCTTGGCCATTGGAGCCAGAGGACATGCGGCGAGCGATTGGAATTTCGATGACTTTCACATTGGAGGAGTCAAAGGAGAATGATATGTCAACTCACGATATGCGAGGTTGTGAAATGATCCTAGCCGTTGGAGCCATAGGACACGTGGCGAGCGATCAACATTTCGCTGACTCGCGAGTTGGAGGAGTCAAAGAAGCGTGACATAGAAACTCGTGATATGCGAAGTCACGATGAGATCTGAGCCGTCAGATCGAAGAAAATCTCTGGACCGTTGATCTGGCAAGCAAAGCACTTGAATGTTTGGCCCATGGTCATAGCCAAGGTCACATCGTTGAAGGTTGGAGGAAGGAGCTAGTCCAGCTAAGCTCCATTTCAGAGATCGCGACATGGGAGAGTTGAGATTTCTCATCACAAGATTCTCGAGGTCGTGAGTTGTGAAGCACTTTCTGAATAAGTGCTTGGTCACTACCAGTGGTCACAAGAAGGGAAGGATATAATATCTAAGCTCCACTTCGAAGATCACGTGTTGGGATAATTGTGGTGATTTATAATCAATCATTCGAAACACGAAATAACGAAATCACTTTATGTTTAGCGTTCAGTCACAACCAATGGGCATATGGGATAAACGTGAGACCCTGCAGATGTAATCTAACGATGCCGATTAATCAAGAATTTGATCGAAGGGATACTGTTTCACTTCACGGTTAATTTTTCAGTTACGATTCAGTTAGTAGAATTGATTCATAGTTCTTGGACGTTTGGCGATTTAGTTGCTGATGCATTTTATGGGAGATTCGAGGTGTAACTGATCGGGGGGTATGGCATAAAAGTGAAATTCTATGAACGTGTGAGGTTGGATGTTCTCACTGGAAAAATGAGTTGAACTGGGAGAAAGGAAAATCACAGTATGCACAGTGTGAGATCAAACTCAGAGATTAGAAACATAAGATGAACATAACATAAAAGGTGTAGAGAGAAGAATGTACTCATACCAAAGAGCAGGAGAGGAACAGAGAAATAAAAGATAGAAAGAGACAACAAGTCAATCCAAGTATGAACAGAACAAAAGAATAGTGAAGCAGAGAAGAATTGCAGAACATAGAAGAAGTGGTAAGAATTGATATATCTTTTTTGTTGGTTATTCAATCATTTATTTATAATCAGGGAGGTAGGGAGGTGCTAGGGAGGAATGCAATCTTTTGTTATTCTAGTTGGTGCTTGAATATTGGAAGTTGTGGATTTCATCTAGTTGTGGCTAGAAAACAGGGTGGCAGGGTGGTGCTAGGGAAAACATAGAGTTTTCTGTATGCAAGTTGGTGCTTGTATAAGTGGAAGTAGGTGCTGGAATACTCAAGGAGTTGGTGCTTCCTTTTAGTGGGTGCTAGAGAAACCAGAGAGTTGGTGCTATCAACAAGTTGCAGCTTGTAAACCAGAGGTGGTAGCCTCATTTTGAGTTGGGGTTCAAAGAAAGATGATGTACATAACATAAAATATTTCCTATCATTCGAAGAAGAAGAAGTTTTCTCCCTTTATGGGTTTCCTTGTGAAAATTTGTCTCTGTGTATATCATATGTGTGATGGATGTTTATTATTTATGTTGTTCATATCTTTTATAATCTTGATGGCCACTTGGAGAAGAACAAAAACATGTTTTAATAGACATAATATTGTTTAATCATAGAGACAACTGATTCACCCCGCCTCTCAGTTGTCTTAGTAATTTAAACATGCATGATCTTCTGCCATGTGTCTACTTTGATCAATGGTCTAGATCTACTCTGACACTTCAGAGCTTTGGGGGTTTAGGAGTTCTTGACTCAACCAACCTTTGTTCTTCCAGAGTGCTGGTGCTCCGAACCTCCATATCTAATGCCACACGTCCACTAAAATCAATGGTTTGAATCCTCTCCGGGACTCTGGGAGTCCTCGTCTTTAGCCAACTCACTTTGTTCCTCCGAAGTTCGAGATCACCGAATACGGGGATCATCTGACATGTGTCCCCTGGATCCAACGGCTAAGATTAACTTCGGTCAACTAGCCCTTCGACAACTGTGGCTCCTCCACACTCCTTAGACCTTCGAAGTGCTCTAGCACCGAAGTGTGGGATTGTGTGGTGCGTGTCCCCTCTGGCTCCAACGGTTCAGATCTACTTTGCGCCTTTGGGACTTCATGAGTTTTTCTACCTCCATACTTGATTTCTCTCGAAGTTCATTTTTTTCAAAGTGTAGGATCCACTGACACGCGTCCTTTCTGATGAACGATTCAGATTGGCTCCGACTCCCTGCTGCTTCGACAATTTTGTGACTAACTTGTCTGGAAACTGCAGAGTGCAGTTGTTCCAGAGTTCCACATCTTTCGCCACCTGTCCCTCCTGACGATGGACGATCCCAATTTACCTTCGGGACTTCTGTTCTCTTGCACACTTAAGGGATTAAGTTTCGTGTGCCTTACTTGGATCTGACGTCTATCGTTTCTCTATGCTCCGATCTAACAATTGTTCTAGCTTCTCCTTTCCTACCACTTCATTTTCCTCCTGTGGAAGGGATTCCTTGAATATTTAAACGCTTCGTCCTTCAGCAGGGTCGCTTCCTCGCGTTGTGCTGTCTCCAACGATCTTTTGAGCGGACTTCTATCCAAGATCTATGAATAGTCTTACATCCCGTGCTCTTGTCTACGAGACAAAGTATTCTTTTCTCTCTTCCTCTTAGGATCGAGTTGCTCTCTAGGCACTGTGAAGATGCTTACATCTTACGCTATGATACCATGACAAAATAAGAAGTAAATATTATAATACAAAGGAGACAGAATTGGGAACAAGAAAGTATAGAGCACATTCACATTAGATGATAGGAAAAACCTTACAGGTGAGAAACATTACAATTGAATCAAGAAACAAAACAAGAAATCCTAATGATTGATATAGCTGGCCAGAACAACTGGCAATGTACAATCACACATTGTTGAGGTTACAGTTATAACTAATAAAAAATGGGGTCTCGTCTCACCGTGTGCCCCTCTTGTCAAAAAGTTTCAGCCACCCATAATACTGGGCTTTGGGCTTTTATTTTAGAAAAAATGAAATATATCTTTCCATGAGGAGTTTCAACAATGAATTGTCAGGTATAACTGGTGTTTGAATTCGTTCAAACTAGGGTTCATAAAACCTTAGGCGGTTTCTTTGGTGGTTTGCTCTTTTCCTTATTCATGTTTCGGACCGCCCATGTGTTAATTTATTTAATTGGATATATTTTCTGAACGAAGGAGCTAATATATGGCCTTGAAGCATGGCATCTACTATGAAATTTACAGTATGTTAATTTATTTAATCGAATATAGTTTCTCATCAAAAGAGTTAATATATGGCTTTGAGGAATTGGCATTTACTATGAAATGTAAAATGTTTATCATATCCTTTAATGTCATTGATATGTTCTTTACCTGATATCTCATAAATAAATCAGTTTTGGAAGTTTAATAAATATTAGTATAACTATGCCTTAATGTTACATTATATGTTTTTTTACCTAATATCTCATAAATAAATTAGCTTTGGAAGTTTAATAAATATTAGCATAATTATGTTAGTAAAAGTGTTTGATATATATATTTTTTATCTTATATCTTATAAATAAATCAATTTTGGAAGTTTAATAAATATCAACATAATTATATTAGTAAAAGTGGTTGATATAAGATGGAAAATGATGTCTCTCTACATATATATGTATATTTATATTAGTAGAGTTTAATAAATATTAGCATAATTATGTTAGTAAAAGTGTTTGATAGGTTTTTTAAAGTGATATCTCATAAATAAATCAGCTTTGAAAGTTTAATAAATATTAACATAATTAATTATGTTAATATTAACATAATTAATATTAATATAAATATTAGGGGCTAAATTTTGCTCATGGACTAATTTTTCAAGGTTTTTCTCCAAAAAATATTTGCTATTCTAAAATTTTTAAGATCACGGTCAAGCCACACTAAATTGGTGTATGAGAATCTCTTGTTTGTGGGACAAGGAACCCTCCCCCTCTGAATTTGAACTTGTGACATTTTAAGAGGAAACACATGTTCTTAACCATTAGGCCCCACTCATGAATATATCAACCACTTTTACTTACTAATATAATCAGGTGAGTGTTCCAGTAATTCTTGATTTCGTTGTCTGTTCGCCCAGACAGTCGTCCTGCTATCAGCGACCAAGTGCGTGAATGGAAAAAAATAACTTACATATCGCATGAACGTCGTACTATAACATTAATAGCTCGTGACCCCGACACGGGGAATGGATGAATTCTTCCGAGTGAATAAATATGAAGTCGATCTGCACAGACCTGTTGCCAAGAAGACGATGTGGGTGAATAATGAGCTTCTCCTCATCGGGGGTAAATGTTTCTGCGTTTAATGTCGGGACGAAGATAGTTCGGCCAACGTAGTCTACAACTCTTTTCACACCACATAAGACCTGTAAAACAAATTCTCTCTGCTAATTTATTTAGCTTCTCAATACACATTTACATCTGTATTAACAAATTAGTACTTTTAGAGATTTTATGAGATTCACCTGCTTTTTGGGGGAGATTTCTCCATCTACAATCGCCATGAATTACTCGGAGAGAATCATATCCTCCTTGGAGGTCCAGGCCCCGCGATTGAGCCCTTCTTTCGAGCAGCAAGGAGATGTACCCATCTTGGATACTCTTCGTCAGTAACTCAACAACTGATGATTTTCTTTGCTGGGAACATACCTCGTCGTCTCTCCTGCCATTGAGTATATATAGAAAAATTATCTTTTTCCAACCAAAATCTTCTTGCCAGATTTTCGATGGTCGAAATTTACGGGCTATCAAATTGTGTTGAACCATGCCGGTGATGGGTGCCCAGAAAGTGTCGGGGATCATGTATGGGCCCATTGAAAGTTTGAAACCACAACACATTTTATGCATGCATTTCCGTGCATCAATGATTGAGAGTTTGGATGGTTATTAAGGATGGTCAATCTTAAACACCTAATTACCTACAAAAGAAAGAAAAGAAAATGATTTTAACATTCACGAGGTTAACAATAGTCTATGGGACAGACCACCTCACAGAGTGAACCACCTCACACAGTGATTTCTGCAGTTAATCTCTTTTCCTGTTCAACTTGATGATGAGCTCCTCCAATTTCTCCACTATCCCCTCACTGAATACGTTATTCCAAGAGCTAGCTGTCAAGATACTTATATAGTTGTCCATACTGTCTTTGAAGGCTTCACACTCTAAAATGAAATGTTTTTCTATTTCCACTTTTCCGGAGGTGCAGAACACACACACCCTTTCTTCCCAAGATTCTTTTGGTCTTTTCCAAAGCCCAGTTTCACAACGGAGTTGATGGGAATTGGTTCTTAATTGGACAATAAGCATTTTGGCTCTCCAAGATATAATGGCTCCTATGTACACTTTTTGATGATGATTGTATGTGGGGTAAAACTCTTCAATATAATACTCTTTCTTTCTCCCGAGCCCTTTAGCCCAAGTTCGCATGTGGAACCTATCAATAACAAAATCCTTTATCTCTTTATTGTTCGTAGGGCACTTCAAGTGGATATCCCATTTACTAAGCCATTTAATATTTTGTCTCAACCATGTCTTCTTTCTTTTTCACAATATCTCATTGAAGAGGACCTTAGGCGACGGTCTTCCATTTTCTCTTGGGCAGAATGCACGGCTCCAAACTCTGCAATTTCCATGAAATTTCAAGTAGCAATCATAACCAATGTGAATGGTGAATAATGTGCATGGTAAATAGTGTTCAGACTTACTGGTTTGGCTTGCCATTGAACTGTACAATCTTAGTGGGCTTAATGGTTAAGAACATGTGTTTCCTCCTTTAAAACCACAAGTTCAAATCCAAAAGGGGTAAGGAGTAAGGTGAAATTAGAGTGGTTGTGGTTATAGCTAGAAATTAGAAGTAGAGTCATGACTTTCATTGCTCAACCCACTTCTATGGTAACAACCCGAAGCTACTTGCTCTTGGGTAGAGAGGGTAATTTTGGGTGGATAGGGTGCTCTGCTTTCTCTCATAAACTTTGTTTTTATTATTTAGGTATGGTCCTACTTTAAGGAATGCACCACTGACAAACTTTGTTCTAATTAATGTGGCATGGTCCTACTTCAACTTCAAGGAGTGCACTAGTAACAATGCTGAAGATGAAGACATGGGAAGAGTGAGAGGATGCAGGATGGAGGATATGGCACATGTTTCATATGAAAATTGTGAAACTAGAGTGATTGTAATTATAGCAGGGAATTAGAAGCAGAGTCTGGAATTTCATTGTTCAAACCACTTCTATGGTAGCAGTCTCAAACATTTAATTAAAATCTCCATGATCACACTCATTGCATTTCTATTGTTTATGCCTTTGCTTCATTTAATTAAAATCTCCATGATCACACTCATTGCATTTCTATTGTTTATGCCTTTGCTTGGGGCCACCATCATGATTCAATGATGATGCCAAGATGTATTAGAGTATGGAGGAGTTATCCTTACTAATCACTAAATCTACAAAAAATTATGATATGTTACCCAAATTGTTGAACATCAAATCAATGGTTTGATCCTTTTTATGCCTATCACATTCGTCGTTGACATTCCAAATTTATAACTAGATATTAAATTTGTCACATTTAATGTTTAAAATTTATAACGAGTTATCAAATATGTTTTCAAATGAAAAACATCGTTCTACAAAATGTCAAATTCCAAGATGCAAGGGTCAGAAATGGATACACAAAAAGAGTTACATGAGATTTGTGCCAAGTTTGCTGAATCACCCTTGATTTGATGACCACCCTTGATTTGATGACAATTATGTGCATGTGAAGTACAATTACTCCATTGATTCCTTTGAGCTAAGTAAGATGAGGCTTATACCCCGTTGAAAAGTGTTTTTAAGAGGTTGTGTTGGAACATTGGGGTGGATGGGTTTAGTTTAAAAAGGGAACCTATATTTTCAATATCATTTCAATGTTTCAATTGAAATTTCTAAAAAATGCATAAGATTTGTCCTTGTAATTACTTGACTAGAATTCAGCCAAAACATTGAAAGGGTTAGAGTGGAATTTCATTACTCATATTTAACCTAATACATTCAAAAACTCTTTCCAATCGTCATTTTTCTTTGTAGATATTGATCTAAAAGTGTCTATTCAAATTATGCAATCTTAATACACCAAATTCAACATTTCATCCAAACATAATTTAAATGGCAATATAAAATAAAAAATACATCAATAATTCCTCTCCAACTAAACCAAAATGGAACAAAACAATGGTTGTTTATCCTACTTCACTAAACTGGTTCCTTTTTCATTTATTTGGAAGTTTGAAATGACTATGAGCTACCTCTTTGTATTCACATTCACAAGTTTGACCCCTATAGAGGAACATGAGTGTTCTCATTTATTTAGTTCCATGCAGATTATATCAATTCCACTACCATGCCTTGCGAAAAAATAACTTTTCTTAATAGACTACTCATTTTTATACCATATCCTACTTCATGGAGCCACTTTATTCCAACACCAACCACCATTTACAAAAAATTCAACACCACATCTCTTTTATCGATCACCCTCAATATTTCCTATGTGTTGATAAAAACATACATTCTCTAACCACCCTTATTGGAATCCAATGAAGTGATTTCACCTTGTTTCACCTTATTAGAATCTGATGAATTAATTCCACTTCATTTCGATTAATCGAGAATGAAACACATCTCCATGAACTTATAGATCAATTTGGAGAGATAGGAAACACCCATGGTAATGGTGATTTGTAAGGATGTATTTCTAGGGAGGGGCATTGATCAACAATGGTTGTATTTAATATGTTTTATTTTTATTTTTAATTAATATTAATAGGATTAATTATAATATTAATATCTTTTTCCTTTAATAGAAAACCATCAACCTTTCTTAAATTTTGAAGTCAAAACCATCTTGTCACTTTTCATTTGAGTCTCAACAATCCACTCCCCAATTCTAAAAGATGGACATGGACCCATTCCTCAATTCTAAAAGATCGACGTGGACTTATAAATAAATTCATACTCTAGAAAGTATCAAATTGGGATCTGTAACTCCTTTCATATATGAACTCAAGTTACTTCTATCATTTCCATCATTGAAGAGGCCATTGGTAACGGTATACCCGAATCCAATTTCTCCTCTGGAAAGCATCGCAGAAATTGTAACAGTCCATCCAATGGAAATTTCAACAAATCCTTTTCAATCTTCTTGAGCAACGCCAAACCCACACCGAAAAAAATCTTGATGCCTTCATAGAGAAAAATGTCCTAGATCCAATCAAATAGTGACAAAGGCAAGTCGTAAGAGAAAACCGTCATGAACCATCTGCTTCCATACATCAACTATGCGATCTTCTTCTTCTCAAAATTCCTATCGAGCCTTGACAACTGCTCGTTCACCAACTTTTCAAACTAACAGAGGAATTGGTGTAGGAGAGGAAACTCTTTGGCATAAAGAACTTGAAATGACCTTTTCTTCGCTCCTTTGAGAAATGCTACAATAACCCAAAATTCTTCCTCCTCACTCATGTAATGAAAAATAATGGATGCTATGAAGTTCATTCCTTGCGTATACCCCACATATTTATCGCAAATTGAGTATTCCTTCAACACATTGTGCCAAGATATTTTTGCAGATCCATCTCTAGTTCAAAACATTTCATGGGATCTTATAGTCCTTCAAAGATCATTGATGATAAGGGTGAGTGCACAAAGTTGGTGGACAATAAAGTGGCAATGGGGTGAGTAGGAATGCTCACCTAGAGGAACACACACACATTCTTGATGTGAGAGGTTCGACAAACCCCAAACCTCCACTCATCGAGCCCCATAGGCACATTCCCAAGAACACATGCATATTCTCAAGAATGTATGTGTGTTCCTGAGAAACAAGTGTTCAAGAATGTGCATTCGTTCCTAAATAAAAATAAAATTAAAATAATGTGTGCACACTTTAGGAACATGCACATGTTCCTAAAGTGCGCACATTATTAGGAACAGGAACGCATGTGCATTCCTGTTAACACAAAATATCCTTCTCTCTCTCTCTCTCCCCCCCCCTTCTTCCTCTCCTCTCTTTCCCTCCCCCTCT
>JASDQU010686975.1:41915-59580 GCA_032191745.1 Picea mariana | reverse complement strand
GGAACGCACAGACGCTTTAGGAATGCACACGTGCTTTAGAAACGCGTGCATGTTCCTAAATTACATGTATGCTATTTTGAATTATTTGTTTTGGGGGGAGAGATTGATAACTTTAGCGTACATGTATGCTAACTTGGTTTCCTCTTATTTAGGTTCAGGATGACAAACCTAGAGGTTCAATCTAAAAATTGATAAAACCTCCATTTTTATGAATACCTCTCTATATCTCTGCTTTTGACGTTATTTTTCTGTAGGTTACATAATTCGATTGTTGGTGAAACTACATACATAGATAGAGTCAGCTATGTAGATTCCAAATATATAGTTTTTTTTAAATTAATATTGTTTTCTATTTTTAATCTATTTTAGTCTCTGCATATATCAAAATCCTAGAATACATATCTCTCTTATTTCTTCTATAAATTTTGGTCGTCTTAACCATTTCTAAAATGACTTATATGCCACACTAGAGGATACTGATATCTACTATCTAAAATAAAAGAAATTATTTTGATCATGTTAAGACCCTCATAGCCTACACGAGCAAAAGGAATTATACTTTTGAGGATATATTGACTTTCATAATTTAAAAAAATATTAAATTAATATTATAAATTTTCAAAAAATACACCGCTCTAGAACAACCGGTTCTCTACAATTATACAAGTTTTTTTTGGAATGAAATTTCATCATTAAGGCACTCAACACCTGCACAAACAAAGACATATAGCTTATATTTTGCTGGAAAAATAACATACCATTGTTAGAAAAAAAATCAAATTTCACATTGTTATTTACAATTTCTATGAATTAAAGTTACATATTTGAAAAGCTAATTTCATTTCCTATGTTTCATACTATTACATCATATTCAAATTTATTGTAAAAGTACCTTGAATAATCCCTCCAAGTTAACACATTACCATCATTAGCTTGCACTCACCCATATTTTTCTTTGATTTAGATCGATAAGAGTAACTGGTGAATTCCCAGGTTGGCCAATAGAAGTTCCTAGCCTCCTCAAATGAGTTTCCAAATGTTGTCCCCGAAGCCTAAACCCTAACCCTAGATTAGGGATAGTCTGTAACATTAATTTCATAAGATTCGACTATAACGTGCAACATTAATTGCATAAGCTTGGACTATAAGCTACATCAGGTCAATGAAGAAAAACATTAGCCATCTAAAGAACATAGATCGAAGCTCAAGAAAATTATCCAGAGCATGCATTGCTGAATTACACCTTTTTCATGACAACTTATTTTTCCACGACATAGCTTTTTCTCCATGACCAGGATTCATACCATGCTTCAAACAAGGGGAGGCCACATTCCAATCTAAATAACCTAAGGCGCGACAATATTCCAATCCAAATAACCTAAAAACTTATGCTCATGCCATATCTAGCTGCATCATTATACCAAGGATGGGAGCCGAAGAGGAAGAAGAAGATCTGTTGTTCTGTCGCTTGAAACTAATGCCTGGGTCCCCATTTTCCAATACCTAAGAGACATGTTGGGTTATATGAATGTCTCAAACTTTAGCACAAGCGAGGCATATGAAACATTACCTGGTAAGGAGGATACACAAATACCTAATAAAGAACGGGAAGCAAACTACGTCCCACTCACCCATGAACAATGGATCTCCACTCACCCATGAACACTGCTAAAGAAGGGAAGCCCCACTCAAGAATAGTAAAAAACCTAAGCTGAGTAAAAACCTAAACTTTCAAGGGCAACAAAAACCTAAACCTAAAGTGGTCATTAATAATAACATCCTCCATTATTATGCTAATCAAGTTAACCACCTTTTTTAATGCTGAAAGGACATGTTTTGTCATGCAAGGAAGTTAATGCTTAAAAACACAACCTTCAGTTTATTATAACGACAAAGAAAATTTTGAGCATGTGAAATTGTGTCCATTAAAATCCCCTCTTCTATTAAAAGTCTATTAATTCATTCATCAATTCTGGCCATTTTCAATAGATGTAAGCCTATCAACATAATTAAAAATTCTATTAATTAGTCCATTAATTATGGCCATTTTAAGTACATGTAATCTATCACATAATTTAAATGATTCATTTTTTTCATGCTTAAATAAATTTATACTTAAAATGATTTTATTTAATTCTTATATTTTATTTTTGAAAATTAACTTATCTTCCAATGGAAATGGATCAACCACCAACTCCAAAGGCCATTGCCAGCCTTGAAATACAAGGTGGGAATGTATCAATTGTTAACCATACAAAACACTTGTAACTCCAGAAAACTAGATGAGAATGAATGAATCTCTAGCAACAACCCTTAATGACTACAACCTTCAGATCAGCTTTCACTTGCAAATGAGAGTGATGACCCCTAATAATTTGATGGGATTGGACTAATATAAAGTTGTAGAGACTACTCATAACCCTAGAGGATTCATTGTAGAGACTACTCATAACCCTAGATGACTAGATAGGAATGGATCCACTAATAGTAATAGGGGGTGAATTATTTAATGAGAGTAAATTAATTATGAAACCCTGAAAGACTTAATGGGAATGGATTAATCATGAGATGTAGAGATTACTCGTAACTTTGAAAGATTAGATGAGAATAGATCGACCATCAACAACCACAAAGGCCATTACTAATCTTAAAGGATTTTGTAGAAATATTTACCAATCACTAAAAATAAAGGCCACTTCTAACATTGAAGGATTGAAATATTTACCAATCACTAAAAATAGAGGCCACTTCTAACATTGAAGGATTGAAGAGAAATGGATGAAAAACCACTTATAACCCTAAAAGCCTTTATTTGAATGGATGAATCTCCAACTATAAATACTACTAATAATGTAAAAAAACCACATAAGATTAAAAAATGCTAAAATCTATATAAACTTAAAGAAAACCTCTTATTACTTAAACATTTTAATTATATATCTATACCTTAATAATTAATATTTTAATAAAATAAAATATTATTATACATATTTTATATTAATTTTGATTTATAAAAACACATGTTAGTGTATCCTCCTAAACTGTACTCAATGACAACTTCCAACCACACTTTTTAAAATGCAGTTATCTTTTCGGAGAATAGATTATTTAAAATCCTAAATAATCTACACATTCATGATTCATCAGTCACTAAGTGAGGCGCACCTTTTCCAAAAGATAAAATATTAACTCGCGATAGAAAATCTTCTACAATCTCCATAAATGAACAAATTAAAACCTTCAATTATCTTTGATAAAATAGAATTAACTTTTCCCAGAATAAATTATCTCCACATTCATGATTCAGAAGTCACTTCCTCCACATTCATGACTCGCAAGTCACTTCCTGATGCACAATTTTTCCTAAATATAGCGTTAGGATGAAAATCTCCTATAAACGGACAAATTAAATTTTAAATAATCCTAGTAAAGACCATTTCATTATATTTTAATTTTTGTGATTTCATTTTTTAATAAAAATGTAAATAATTATTAATTTTTGAAATTATTTACTATTTACTTTTTCACATTTATTTAATCATATAAAAAATTATTAACTAACCATATGATTTTCACATGTATAAATGATTAACAAAAAAAATTAACATGTATACAACCTTTTATAAAGACATGTTTGAGCGATTAGCATGTCCAATGACAAGTTTCATTTTATAAAGACAGGTTTGGATGATTAGCATGTCAAAACCACAATTTTCATATTGGGGAAATTGTTCTTTTTATGGAATGTGAACGGTGGCATGGCCAGATACCACGTTTTCAATTTAAGCTACTTGCTGCTATACTAGTATTTTTGAGGGATTACGTTTTCTGGCATTTCACATTATATCTTTTCTTTTTGTGATTATATACAATCATATACATGTAACTATATTGTTGTGGGAAAAAGTATAGGGATGTATAAAAGTATCTTCAAATTTTAGGGATTTTTTTAAAATGGAGAAATAAGTAAGTCACATATAATATAAAAAAAATAAAATATAGAATTTTAAAAATAAAAATAATAATGTTAAAAGCTTAACAATAACAATTTATCTTATCTAAATTTATTAAATACTAAATTACTAAATTAAAAATTTAAATTTGTAAATGATATAAATTATTAAACATATTCAAAATTCAAATTCAAATTCATTTATAAAATATATTGATTCATAGATTATAAATAAAAGTTGAAACATAAATATTAAATAGTAAAATATTGATACATTGATTTAAATTCATCATTTATCATTCTAAAATCTAATTAATTTTTATTTTTTAAATTATTTTATTTTTTATTTTTTAAGTTTTATTAGGAAAAACAAATTGAAGAAATGCCCAAAAATCTCTCTTTAGGGAATGTCCATAAGTTACTCGTTTCAAGGGGATGCCCACTAGTCCACTAAACTTAGAAGCGATAATGTTTGTATAAAAATCAAAGAATGGGAGACTGATCTCTCCAATTGGAGTTCTGATTTCAAAAGTTGATTTCAATTTATTTATTGAGTTTTGATCTCATTTTAATTATGAAAGTTTTTTCCCTAGGAATTTTAACCTCTTTTATTTTAATGTTAAAATTGGGTCAAAGTCTTCAATCATGACGTAATTAGAGGATTTTCCTCGTCTACTCATAAGTAACTAATAACTAATTAATCTCCTTAGCATCTCCATTATCCTTGTTATCTGGTTATTAATTAATATTTGCATGCAAACTGACGCTTCATACACTCCCTTACACAAGTTGAATACGATTTCTATATATTTTATGATATAATATTATTTAAATTATCAATGAATTGATTTGTTGGAGTTGGCATAACATTCTTTGTACAGAGCTAATGCAAACTCCCGGGATGTGTCGGTTTCGTATGATGTATCAGTTTCTTATAAAAGAAAAATCGAAAACCAGAATGCTCTTTTCCGTGGGAATTTTGGTATTTAAACCTACATTGAAATATATCGTGACGAAAACAAATGTCAAAAACTTCAATGTACTTAAAACTAAACTGTGAACAAATAAAATTTTTTTTTTTAAATAAAGTGATTTCATTATTAAATCTTTTGGACATATATTTGGTTCACTTTACATATATTTGGTTCATTGCAATATTATAATTTTGAAAATGTTATTTAAAAATATTATTTAAGGATTTTCAATTAATCAATTAAATTTATAAATAAAAAATATAATATATAATTATGTTTTATAATTATAAGGTGTATATTTACTGATAATGTACATATTTAATAAGCTTTTAGTGTTTAATTAGTTTTGTATGGACAAGATTAAATATTAATGAAATATTCTTAGTCATCGCAATAAAATAAATCAATGATTGTGATTTCAACCACTAACTTCAAGTTTACTGTTTTTAAAAAATAACACGTTTATTGTAACGGACTTTTAAAAATTACTGTACGCCACGCCGTTTCTAATGAATGTAACGTTACATATATGTACACGGAACCGGCAGATTTTGTGTCAACTACCCTCGCCTGTGCATCGTAAGTCTGTAAGACCCAGCTCTTCTTATAATCTTGGTCTTCATCTTCCTTGAAATTTCGTGTAGATTGCCTAAGGCTGGCAGGGTTTCAAAATCTAGATTTATCTGCTTTATGTGTTTTTCTTTTCTTTTTTCCAAATTATTCACTAACCCCGCTCTCTGTTGTATGGTGATATTGGTTTGATTTTTGTATGACAGCTTCAGCCGTTCTAGAGAGATTAATGGACTTTTGTTACAACCTGATGTCTGGTGATAGTTACGGTGACCTGCTGTTTTCTTAATTTGAGGTCCCTGGTAAGTACCCTCCTCTCTATATATGCTAGAGAGATTAATGGACTTTTGTTACAACCTGATGTCTGGTATGGTAATAGTTACGGTGACCTGCTGTTTTCTTAATTTGAGGCCCCTGGTAAGTACCCTCCTCTTTATATATGCTAGAGCAATCCGCCAGCTTATACATTTATCTTTATTACAGTCAATTTAATGAAATATGGGATATGTTAATGTCATTGAAATTTAGATTTAAAAATTGGCTTAATTAGTTTGCCAATCAGCTCTTTGTAAATTTTATATGCCTAAGTAATCTAAAAATTACCTTCATCTGTTTATTTATCAACTTGAAATATAATATTCTATGTATCTTGTCTTGTATTCCATCAAAGTAAAAAACTGTCAATGCAATTTCGAAACTAAAATAACTGTCAATGCAATTTTGAAGCTAAAAAAACTGTCCATACAATTATTTCGCATTGTTCTCTCTGCTTCTATACTGTAGGTACATGATGTATATGAACTATGGTTTTTGAATATCAGAGGTTGTGTTTTTAACTTTATGTGTATTATTATTTAAATAATGTATCAGATAATTAATTAATTAATTAATTAAATCTGGTATAAGATATTAATTACTTAACTATGTTGGGGGTAATGATCAATGGTATATTCAGAGTATATGTGGTGGGGATTGAAGATTACACAATATATGTGGTGGGGATTATTAGAGTATATCAGATTATAATTATCTGGTTGTATATGGTGGCTAGCTGATTACCAGCTTTAAGTGATTAACAAAGATTAAGATTAAGGTTTTATTACAGAATGGTGTTTTTCATTTTCTGAGCCAATCTAAACCTTTCGACTTTCACCAACCACAAATTTGCAGCTATATTAGTAAAATAGCACAACAATATTATTAATTAAAGTAGTTGATATATGTAAATAAATATTAAAATTAAAAACAGAAGACAAAAACCTGGAAATAGTTAAGTAATGAGAATCCCTATCCAGTTATGAATACAGTACTGATGTAGATGTGCTAGAATTTTGAATATGATTTTTTTTTTTTTTTCATATATTAATTTATTTAAAGTCAGAATACGGCAACTAGATGACGACTTCGAACGTTTATTCAATTTACGGTTTTTCGTCCATCCTCGTACGAGTCTCTCGACAATCCTAAGATTAAGCATTGCTTAAATTGTACAATCAAATACAAATAAGATTAAGCATCGCTTAAATTGTGCGAGGATTGAATTTCCAATTTGATGATAACAAGAGAGTCAATACTTGAAATCCTTCAACCATATATCTACAACGTGTCAATTAAACCATTACGTTTCTTAATAAATATTATCAATCGATTGTGTTTCTTATGGGATCTATCTACGGCCTTCGAACCCAAACTTCCTTGTATTTCATCCCGTACATACCTCATCGGATTCCAGCAGCAACAAGCCGAGCGACTGCAAGCTTCCTTTTTGTAAATCGAGTTCATGAATCCAATCTACTTGTTCCGTGTTATTGAAGAAATCTTCCATTCCTTGATCGTCAGCATCGGTAAAACTGTTAACGTCATGTATATTGCTTTGATCAAAACACAGTACTTCAAATTCATTCGTCTCTGCGGCCAATGTAGCCGGTTCCCTGCAGAACTCTTCTGATCGAGACGAGAGAAAATTACAGTCCGGAGAGGATAGCTTGTTCAAACTCAATAAACTCTCGGGTAATCCTGCAAGATAATTGGAATGTGGGGATCTCTCGTCCGCTAAACTCGACATGGAAAAGTTGCAGTTTCTGGCTTCTGTTTCAACCAGATTATCGGCCGCTGCAAAGACAATGTTGTTCGAATCATCGGCTACGATGGAGTCGTACATTAGTAGGTCGCAACATGACTTGGAAAAATTCGTAGTTTCTTTAACATTACACGATTTGAAGGCTTTAACTGTACTAAGATAACCGCAGCCATAACCACTGGAGCCCTTTAGTCTTTCTATTGCCGGGTGTCTCACCGCCGTTTTTATTCTCACGGGGATGGTTTTGATCACAGGAATTTTCAGGGCAGGAGATTTTGACCCCGTCTTCAGATTTTTCCAACTGTTGTGTTGAGATTGTGTCATTGACTGCATCATCTTCTTCTTGTTTAGATGAGTGTTCCAGTAGTTCTTGATTTCGTTGTCTGTTCGCCCTGGCAGTCGTCCTGCTATCAGCGACCACCTGCGGGGTATATACCATTTTTGATACCCCTTTAGATTGGAATCAAAAAATGAAAAAAAGGCCAAAAATGGCCTAAATTTAGTCATATATAATCGAAAATTACCCCTCTCAGAATGACTTTTTATGAGTGAAAGCTATATAGCATTGTATGATTGAATCAATATTCATAAGAATACATATATTGCATGATAGTTCATATCCTCAATAGGTTATTAAGCATTTTAATCAAATAATTTTTTTTCTAACGGGAATGAAAAAAAAAAAAAAAAAAAAAATTCATTCACACTGACTTACGCATATTACGCGGTAATATGGAAATTGTTCAACCTGTAAATATTGTCGATGTCGATATATTATATGGAAACGGCTTATTATTCATAATATCAAAAATTGTAAATAAGCATAATAAGGGTTGTTAAAATTAAATATTCCTATTTACCGAGTACAAACTCAGGTCCTATATCAGTTAGAAATAAGGCTGTTATCCGAGTCTATTTGTGAGGGAATTATTTTGTAATGCCGAGGTTATCTTTTGTGATTCAATCTGGTGAATGAATTGCATCACCGAATAATTGACCATTACTTTTAAGTTTGTTCAATGCCCCAATGTGAGGTCCTAAGACCTAATGTGATGGCCAAACCCTATGTGATGTCCAATCCCCAATGTGAGATCCACTGCCCCCAATGTAATGTCCACAAATCATAATTCACGCATAAAAATAACTTATACTACATGTTTGAGCTTATCTCGATTGTAGATTATGTCATCCAACACATGTTTGAGCTTTTGAGCTTATCTCGATTGTAGATTATGTCATCCAATAAACATGGAGAAAAATCAACCTTTTTTTTTCTAAGCTTTTGAGCTTATCTCGATTGTAGATTATGCCATCCAATAAATATGGAGAAAAATCAATCTTTTTTTTTCTATCTACTGGTTATTTATCAGAATCTGCAATCTAGACAAGGATATCCACATTACATTAGGATATTAATAACTTCTAAACCAGACATGGGAATGGAAGCTGTCAATATCTAGGTTGTTTCACAGTATTGATTATAGGTTCGTAATTCTTTTCAGATCCAATAGCCTATAATCCACTTGCAGCAACATTCAATGATGTGTAGTAGGCTGTATATTACTCGTCCCGACAAACATGGAGCAAAATCAACCCTTTTTTTTTCTCTCTGCCAACAAAATCAACTTTTCTTTTTTCTCCCTGTTGGTTGTTTATCCAAATCTACAATCTAGATAAAGATATCCACATCACACATATAGTATAAACTTCATAACTTGACCTGGACATGAAAAATGGAGGCGATCAATAATTGAATGCTGTTGGAGGTGGATTATAAACCGTCTAATCTGAATTCCTTTCAAATCAGATGACTTATAATCCACCTGCAGCAGCATTGAATACTTAGCAACCTGTATATTACTCACCCAACAAACATGAAACAAAATCAACCTTTCTTTTTTCTCCCTGCTAATTATTTGTCGAAATGTAGATAAAAATATCAACATCACACATATTGCATAAACTTCTTTCTACAACATTATAGGAATGTAGGCGACCAATATCATGCTTAGGGAGGTAGATTATAGACCTATAATCCACTTCCCGCTGCTACGTAGCAGGCTGGATATTGCTCGCTCAGGAAGGGATGAATTGTTGAGTAAATAAATGTGATGTCGATCTGCACATACCGATTGCCAAGAAGACAATGCAGGCGAATAATGAGCTCCTCCTCATCGGGGGAAATGTTTCCTCGTTTAATGTCGGGGGAAATGTTTCCTCGTTTAATGTCGGGACGAAGATAGTTCAGCCAACGTAGTCTACAACTCTTTCCACACCGCATAAGACCTGTAAAACAAATTCTCTCCGCTAATTTCTTTAGCCTCTCAATACACATTTACATCTGTATTAACAAATTAATACTTTTATGGCCTTTCAATACACATTTACATCTGTCTTAATAAATTAGTACTTTTATAGATTTTCTGAGATTCACCTGCTTTTTGGGGGAGATTTCTCCATCTACAATCGCCATGAATTACTCGGAGAGAATCATATCCTCCTTGGAGGTCCAGGCCCCGCGGTTGAGCCCTTCTTTCGAGCAGCAAGGAGATCGACCCATCTTGGATACTCTTCGTCAGTAACTCAACAGCTGATGATCTCCTTTGCTGGGAATAGACCTCGTCGTCTCTCCTTTGCAAAGCCGTTGAGTATATATAGAAAAAAATGGCTTCTGCCTGCCAAAATCTTTAGTGATGAAAAACAAGTGACCAACATCTTTCGCTAATGATGAAAAACACGTGACCACTTGGCTATCGTAGCAGATTTTCGATGGTCGAAATTTACGGGTTATCAAATTTTGTTTAACCATGCCGCTGATGGCTACCCAGTAAGTGTCGGGATCATGTATGGGCCCGTTGAAAGGATGAAACCATAACGCATATGCGTTATGCATGCATGATTCACGCATTTTCGTGCATCAATGATTGAGAGGTTGGATGGTGATTAAGGATGGCGGATCCAAACTCTGCATTTTCCACCGAATTTCAGATAGCAATCATAACCAATTTGCACGGTGAATACTGTTCAGACTGACTGGCTGATAGTGTTTGGCCTGCCATCGATCTGTACAAACAGCCTGCAGGCATTAGGGACAAATAAACCATAGTTGGAGATTCGATATTAAAGACACTGGGAGACACACTGGGTCGAGGATTGGAATTTCGCATCCTATCGACCTGTCAAATGAAAATTTGATGATGTACTGTGTTTTTCCTAATAAAATTTTAAATTTAATGTACTGTGTTTTTCATAAATTTTTTAATTTAATGTAGTTAAAATTTCTAATGTGATGTAGTTAAAAATTTTAATTTGATGATGTTGTGAAAATTTGATGATGGATGATGTAGTGTGTGTGTTTTTCATAAGGATGATGTAGTGTGTTTTTCATAAAGATGATAAATTTGATGATGTAGTGAAAATTTGATGATGGATGGTATAATGTGTTTTTAAAAATATATCTAATTTTATGATATAATGGAAATTTGATGATTAATGATGTAGTGTGTGTGTTTTTTTTTTTAATTTTTAATTTTTAATTTGATGATGTAGTATGTTTTTATAAAAATTTTAATGGGATGATGTAGTGTTTTTTAATAAAATTTGTAAATGTTAATTTTTTTTAAAATTTTGATTATATAATTTCAGATAAAAAAGATAACCTTAGGTGGATAGGGTGCCCTATTCTTTTGATAAACTTTGTTTTTATTATTTTGATATAGTCTTATTTCAAAGAATGTATTATTCGTAAATTTTGTTTTTAGGGAAAAGCTAAAGATAGATATGGTGGGAAGATTGTGAGGATGGAGAATGGAAGATATAACTAAGATTTCATATAAAAAGGGTCAAATTAGAGTGACTTTGATTATAACAGACTACTTCTATGGCTTGAAATTAGAGTGATTGTGATTATAATAGGAAATTTATAGACTCCCCACTTTCATTCTTCAATCCACTTCTATGGTAGCAGCCTCTAACACTTAATTATAATTTCTATGATCACGCTCATTGCTTTTGTAATGTGAGTGCTCGGATCACTATCACAATTCAGTCACAAAGTCTGATTATAATAGGAAATTTGTAGACTCCCCACTTTCATTCTTCAATCCACTTTTATGGTAGCAGCCTCTAGCACTTAATTATAATTTCTATGATCACGCTCATTGCTTTTGTAATGTGAGTGCTCGGACCATTATCACAATTCAGTCACAAAGTCCGATACTCAGGTGAGGTTTCACTATTTCAACCATTTTTGGGATTTCAAATTTATGTGGTTTATCAAGTGAATATTTGATGATGGTTATTCATTTTTCATGTCTGTCATTTTACATCGTAAGTAGATTCATGAGTCTTAAATTTAAAATAAGAGTTTCATAATTATATATTTGGTTAAGTTTTCTACGCCAAGTTCACTAAGATAGTTGATGGAAAGAAAGTGGATCAATTAGCTTACTTAAATGTATAATTGAAAGTGCATTGGTCCTTCTACCTAAAGATATAGTTTCAAAATATAGTTTCAAAATGGAGGATTCCTTCTCTAACCCATGCCACTATCTAAGTAGGTTACACATTATATCTATAGTAAACTAAGTACCTAAAATTTATGACGGGTAAACTATGAGTGGAACGTGGATTTGACTGGTTAAAAAACATCCTATAAGATATCAAATTCTAGGCGTGGTTCCAACCTTCCTAGATAATTGTTTGTGGATGTGTGTACTCGTTGTTATGAGGCACTTGGGAGTGGGTTGTGGGCCTTGATACTATAAGGTCAAGCTAGGGCTTCTCTTTTTAGAGTAAGAAGTTGGTGTAATTGGTTGGACTTAACTTTGCTTTAACTTTCAAATGACAAGTTCCATATAGTATGGAGGAGTTACCCTTACTAATCACTACACTTATAAAAAATCATGATGGCTTAGTTAACCATTGATGTTAAATTGATGATATGACGGGTTACCTGAACCTTTGATGTTAAATGGATGATTTGATAATTTTTATACCTGTCACAATTGTTTTTCCAAATTATAACTAACTGTCACACTTGTGACATTTAACATTCCAAATTTGTAACTGTCAAACTTTTTCAGAGGTTTTCAAATTTATAATGGGTTCCTTAACCATTGATGTTAAATTGATGTTTTGATAATTATTATAATTGTAACATTTGTCATTCCCAATTCTACATTTCTCTCATTTAACGTTCAAAATTTGTCAAACGTTTTTAAATAAAAAACATATTGTACAAAATGGCAAATTCCAAGCCTGGGTCGGTCACCATTCGTCTTCACGTGAAGAAATGGATACACAGAAAGAGTTATCATTCGTGCGAGGAAAAGAAACGAGGGCCATATCTACAGTTTTGAGGGGAAAGTACCTGTCCCAATTATTGTAATATAGGCTGAAATTTACACCCTTGAATTAAAGATGCCTCAGATCAAACGGTGCATATATTGTGAAGTAACCCACAGTTCATTTGAGATGCATATATTGTGAAGGCACGCCCACAGTTCATCTGAGATGTCATAACCGTGTTACTTCACAAAATTATCCCTCTCAAGGACGTTCACGTGATCAATGCACAACTAACATTCCAAGATTCAAAGGGTCGTGTCCATCCGCAAGGGTAAATTTTAAGCATCAAATATACTTGCGATAAATATTGATGGAATTTTGATATTTTATATGTTTCAAGTTAAAAATATATTATATTAGGGTTTCATGTTAGGTAAAATAAAATACATTATATTAGGGTTTCATGTAAACATTCAAAACTCACAATTGAACACATGTTTTAATATGTGTGATACAAGATATGAGGTTTGTGTTAAGTTTGATGAATCACTTTTGATTTGATGAGAATTATGAGCATGTGAAATATAATTATTCCATTGATCCCTTTGAGTTAAGTAAGATTATTCCACTGATCCCTTTGAGCTAAGTGAGATTGAGGTTTTATGTTTCATATTTTTAAGAGATTGTACGAAATTTGTTTAGAACATTGGAGTAAAAGGGTCTATGTTTAAATCCTTCCCATTTGCAAAGTTTTAGAAAGGAAACTTATCATTTCAATGTTTCAAGCCAAATTTGGAGTGAAAGGGTCCATGTTTAGAGTCTTGCTCTTGTAATTATTTGACAAGAATTCAACTACTCATATTTCAGCCAAAACAATGAAAGGATTAGAGTGGTATTTCACTACTCCTATTTAACCTAATATATTAAAAAACTCTTTCCAATGACTTAAAAGTGTGGACTCAAATTATGCAATTTTAATACAAGAAATTTTACATTTCAACAAAACAAAATTGGATTAGAGTGGTATTTCACTACTCATATTTAACCTAATATATTAAAAAACTCTTTCCAATGACTTAAAAGTATGGACTCAAATTATGCAATTTTAATACAAGAAATTTTACATTTCAACAAAACAAAATTTAAATAGTCACAAAAAAAACCCATCAATAATGCTTCTCCAACTAAATAAAAAATGAACAAAATATTAGTTGTTTATCCTACTTGACCCCTATTTTTGCATGGTAGAGGAACATAAAGGTCCTCATTTATTTAGTGTCATGCGAATTATATCAACTCCACCATAGATGTTCCTTGTGAACAACTGAATTTTCTTTGTAGACTAATTGTTTTTACTCCATATCCTTCATCGAGCTACTTTATTCCAACACAAACCACCATTTACAAAAAATTTGACGCCCATCTCTTTCATAGATTACCCTTAATGTTGCCTATGTGTTGATCTAAACATACATTATATAACCACCCTTATTGGAATCCAATGAAGTAATTCCACCTCATTTCAATTAATCAAGAGTGAAACACATATCCATGAGCTTATAGATCAATTTGGAGAGAAATAAAACACCCATGGTAATGGTGATTTGCAAGGAGATTTCTAAGGAGGGGCATTGATCAATTGTGGTTCTAGTTTGACTTTTAAGTGCACATTCTGATGAAATTTTTTCGCACCACACTATCAAATCTCTTAGAGATTTCATTAAACCCTCTTACACTCTCCTTAATATTGAGCCCAAAATGTAACACTGGAAAATGCTTATTTTTCATTACACACACAATAGAATAGTAGCATAGCCTTTATCACTAGTCTTTCCTAGATTGGTTGACAACTTAGAGATTCTATGTGGAATTTCCTTTTTAGTCATTTCTTAATGTAAAGAGTATCAGACACACAATGTGATTTGTGTTTTCAATTCTATTTTGACTACAAAAACATTAGCTATGATTTACAAATAATCACAACATAGTGGAAGATACCAAAAACAATGTTGGTTTCCATTGTTTGAGATTCATGGACAGGTTTTGTGTTGGTGATGCCTTTGGAGTTCCAAGTTTCCTATTGTTCCAATCATAATATGGACTTCTTTTACATTTGTTACATAGAATTGAGATCAATGTGTTAGCATACAATTTTATTAAGTTTGACCCTTTTATTCCCTTTTCAATCACTTCAATTTTGGGCAATTGGAGAGGTCATTTGAAGCTCATTTCCAAGCATGCAATCCCTCCATGATCATGAAATCATTTTCTAGAATGCTCATTATAGAATATTTCATCAAAAACAAAAGCTTTTGGAAAAAAATTCCAACATTTCCCCTTTTCACCTTTTAGTGCTTGGGGTCGAGGAAAACATGATTTTTCCCATAAAAAAATAGGTTTTTTTTTAGAGAAAGAATGATTGTATCTTGTAATGTTAGTTACAATATTTCCAATGAAATATTGTTTATGTCATTTCGATTTTTCATGCCTAAGATATGAATTCACAAACATCTTTTGGAAGAAAAAAATCAAGTGATGCAAATTCACGTATTCAAATATGTAATAATTTAATTATATAATCAAACCCAAATAGGATGTTGATAATTTAGAGTAGTTTAATTTCTTTCTAATGGTATTTGATAATCCTATTTTCAAACCCCCTATCACTAAGAGTAACCTTTTACAGAATCCATAGTAGAATCCATAGTAGTTCAAGGACAACAAATCAATCATTAAGGTTTGGGTTTTAAAAGGTGTTCTTTTTGGGAGAAAATGTGAGTGTTTCCATGTTTTAGTCGATATGGAGATATTTTTGGTGGTATGCCATATGGTTTATTTTTTTTTGAAAAACCATGTGATGGTGGTCATAAGTTTCTAATGTAACTTGAAGCCTTTGCATGCCACACTCTCATATTGTATCTTTAAATATTAAAAATCATATTTTAACAAAAAAAAAATTGAAAATCTGTCCTAGTATTTAGATAGTGTTCATCATAGGTTTTCCAATGATAGCTTTCCCCCCTCATTTCTCCTTTTGAATGCCCACGTTATGTTATTAGGAAGGCAAAGAACAATTGGGATAAATTTACAACGAATCCTAACATTTTTTGGTCTAAAATGCATATTCTCATATCATAGTCTCTAACAATCCCCTACAATCATAATTAATAACCTACAAAACTACAAGCCAAGACAAGGTCAAATTATATATATTAATATGAGTACAAAACTACAAGCCTAATATTTTTTCGTCTAAAATGCATATTGGCTTATCATAGTCTCTAACAATCCCCTACAATCATAATTAATAACCTACAAAACTACAAGCCAAAACAAGGTCCAATTATAAATATTAATATGAGTTCGTTGGTTTCCAATTAGTGAATATCCAACAACAACAATGTATTATTCTTCTCACAAACATAAATGTGTGAGGACAATTGAAAAAAAAAACATTACTCAAACGGGAAATTGATTCCAAAAAACATAAGCATCCTCAAATAAAGAAACACACATAAAACCCATTACACAATATGGAAATAAGAGATACCCAACATATCCGTTTTCTTGCATTCATGTTTCATTTTTGCAGGAAGTCATTTCTATGTTTCAAGTGGATTCATAGTTTTTAAGCACAACCGAACTACACCAAAAAAATGATTCCGTGTTGTAAGCACTTTCATGGCTATAAAGAAAGGTATTGACTACAAGCCAATTGATTGGCTTTGTTATGATTCATTTGTTACCAGCAGAATACCGGTAAATCAATTTAACTGAAGGAAAATTAATTTATTTTCATGTTATATTTCCAAGCCTCACATCATTCACATTATAAGCATATTCATGGCTTCCATATGTGCAATTTGTAGATAGTTTCTATAATGTGATGGATTCAATAATCATTTTAAAAATCTACAAATCCATCTCATAAGAATAGTTCAACACTAAGTTAGTGCCATCAAATCGATTCCATATGGAATGACGTAAGAAAATAATCCAATAAAATGATTTTGAATTAACTAGGTACATGCTCAAGTTAAATTAGTAAACGGTTTCCCATAGATGGCTTCCAACACGTTAGTCACTAGGATGCAAAAAAATATTTCAACATGGAAAATCACCATTCACAAGACAAACTAAAGGTTGCACTTATTCCAAATCATTTTTATTTGTAACATTTATTCAAACACTTTGAGTGAATTCCTCAAAGGGTTGCATTATTATCACTAAGATTGCATTATTATCACTAGGGTTAGTGATTTTGATCAAAAGTATTGACTCACATTTCCACAAACACGCAAAAATACAAAACTTTTTATTAACATTAAGATGATTTGTTTATTTCAGCTTTAAAAGAAATACAATAGCCTAAATATTACTTTGGAAAAAATCTCAAAGACAAAGAAAAAAATTACCACTCCCAAGTACACACCATCAAATTAGATCAAAATCCTTCAGTTATAATCCAACATGCCCACAACTAACCAAATTGCACCAAAACCTCTCATTTACATTCCCAACATACCCACAATTTCAACCTTTTCACCTATATATAGATGATTTTGCAATTTTTAGCTAGAAACAAATAAAACACATTGAATTCTATAAACAAAGCTAACCTCGTTAACAAGGAAAATCACTTCCCCCTATGAGTCCAAACCAGCTTAACATAGAAAACTTATTTTACAAGGAGACATATATCCATTCAATGATGTTTTTCAAAGAACAAAATTCTCTCTCTTTTATATATATATATATATATATATATATATATATATATATATATATATATATATATAT
>JASDQU010686975.1:20188-41785 GCA_032191745.1 Picea mariana | reverse complement strand
AAAAGTGATTTTACCATTTGACTATATAGAAATAAGTTGGCTTAAGATTTTTTTGATGGAACCAACCTTCAATATATATTCCAACTCTCCAAAATATCTAAATAAAGAAAAAATGCAACAAATATATAATTATTTTTATAAAACCAAATATTTGATCAAAAGTTGATTCTAAATATAAAATAAGCATTATAAAGAATCACATAAAGAACTTGCAAAATGTGTATACAAGGACGAATTAGCATAAAACCCACACAATAACTTTACTACAACCAAACCAAACTCTCAACATCTTCAAATACAACTCGAATTACTATTCAACTACAAATAAATAGGATGGTTTGAGAACTATTGACAAATAACCAACCCCAATGTCGAATATAAACGTTCCTCCACCTCCTTCAAGAAACAACATTGGAAGTAAATTTTTAATCTTGGAATTCTTAGCATTTCACTTGGGATTCTCCAACATACTTTCAAGATTATCTCTTACACTTTGCTAGAAGAAATATAGCATAAATAAACATAGTTTTATATCAGTAACCAAGTTAGTATCACCATAAATCCATATATGACCAATATTTACCAAACCAAATTAGAAATGAAATGCAAAGTTTTTACCAATGAAATTTTACCTAACTTGGTAGGTATCTTTCTCAATTTAAGAAATTCTTCATCCATCCTCTCCAATTGCTTTTTCCATTTCCAACTTTAATGGTTTTAACCATTTTTCTCCCAGCCATACTTAGAGAAAACTTCTTTCTCCAAGTCCCCATAGTTGTGTGGACTTATAACTAGTTTTGATCGCAGAATGTACTCCACATGGATTATACCATCCACTAGTAAATATCCAAATTAGTAATGCTAGCTTTCTTCCCAACCCCCATTATCATTCATATAGTTTATTCATGCTAGCGGGTTTTGTGCAACATTCATGTACTCTTCCTAGGTTACTTCCAAATCATGTATTTTTCATCTATTTATAGACTCATTGAGGCTAGCCACCTCACCCCCTTCATGGAAAATTAAGAATTTTCCTCCTTAATTTTATTTCATTAATCCTTGTTATTCATCACTCTTTTTCTCCCCCATCTACCATTCCCCCCACTTTTTTTCTTAATTATTATTTTTTCTTAAATAATAATCATTATTTTTGAATATAATAATAGTACCTTTTAGGATCCCCCTAAAGTGGGTACTTGTTTTATGAATAATTCAACTGTGTGGGTTTTTTTTTTACCTTATCTTAATTCAATATCTAGAAGGGTTAGTTGCTATGGAACAAGATCATCCGACCTTATTTCACACACCCCAATCATAAAAACTATATATTCTACAAATATAGACTCTACACCTTAGTTGAGACTCCATGACTCCATTAATAATTCACTAGTTATGAACCACACCCATATGTTAGAAATTTGGCAAGGTTTCCCATGTATCCCACATATGCAATAATAACACACATATCAACATAGATTGATATCATATAAGAATAATGATAATCACTACAATGAGAACACCTCATTGTGGAAGTTTTTACGAAACCTCCCTGAAAAATTTATCCCTTCTTTGTTTATAGTAGATGAAGGTGAACATAAGTTTTTGCAGAGGTTTTTATAACAATACACTCACAAACATAACTCCTCAATGCTGAACTAATAAAGTGCATCAATAACCATTATTAATAAAATATGCTATAATATTATTTTTATTTAAAAATAAAGTAAAATGCATATTGGTGCTCCATGCTAAATTAATAGCACTGGTGTGCGTATGAATGATGCACTAGATCAGGTTAGAACAATTGGTTATTCAATAAAATTGATTTTTTTTTTTTTTTGGGTGCATTGAAAAAACCTAACTGCCTTGGTGCGTATACAATCATGGCACACCAAACAACAATAACAATGCACTTAATAGTACTATAGCCATGAGTTTTTTTAACATATAGCCACAAATCCAATCGATGCGTTACTCGTACTACCACACATTGGTACGCCTTACAATATGGTGCACCGAGATAGGGTAAAATAAATAAAACATACCACTAAATTCTAGTACTACATAATGCACCGATGCATCTTACTATTGTGTACATCGCGCTAGGGTAGTTTTTTTTTTTTTACCAAATTGAATTTATCACATTTCCATATGTGCTTCCAACCACTCACACAATTATTGGTGCTCACACTCCTTCTATGGCCACCTCATTTGCAGTGCTCTATAATGTTGCTTCCTTGGTTTGATAGTTTTGTCAATATATTCCATCCATTTTCCAATTTTGGAAAATAGTGCACATTTAATTTTTTTCTCTATGGGGAAACCATGTCACCTCATGTGAGAAGAGACCAGGTAAATCGTTTGTTTCCTTCTTATTTTCAATTTCATCGGATTAAAATTTAAAATTGGGCTTAAATTTGGCCTTTTTTACATTAAAAGAAAATTCCACATGGTGCGCTTCACGGGTTCCACTCACCCTGGACTCGACGATGTGTCCTATGAATTTAAAAGAAGCACCACTTGTGATTCATCTATGTACCAATGAAATTTTACCTAACTTGGTAGGTATCTTTCTCAATTTAAGCAATGCTCCATCCATCCTCTCCAATTCCTTTTTCCATTGCCAACTTTAATGGTTCTAACCAATTTTCTCCCAACCATACTTAGAGAAAACTTCTTTCTCTAAGTCCCCAAAGCTATGTGGACTTATAACTAGTTTTGATTGTAGAATGTACTCCACATGGATTATACCATTCACTAGTAAATATCCAAATTAGTAATGCTATCTTTCTTCCCAACCTCCATTATCATTCATATGGTTTATTCATGCTGGCATGATTTCTACAACATTTATGTACTCTTCCTAGGTTACTCCCAAACCATGGATTTTCCATCTATTTATAAACTCAATGAGGCTAGCCACCTCACCCCCTTCATGGAAAATTAAGAATTTTTCTTCTTAATTTTATTTCATTAATCCTTGTTATTGATCACTCTCTTTCTTCCCCATCTATCATTCCCCCCACTTTTTTTCTTAATTATTATTTTTTCTTAAATAATAATCATTATTTTTTAATATAATAATCGCACCTTTTAGGATCCCCCTACAGTGGGTAGTTATTTTATGACTAATTCAATTGTGTGGGTTCTCTCTCTTTTTTTTTCACCTTATCTTAATTCAGCATCTGGAAGGGTTAGTTTCTAGGGAACAATATTATCCAACCTTATTTCACACACCCCAATCATAAAAACTATATATTCTACAAATAAAGACTCCACACCTTAGTTGAGACTCCATGACTCCATTAATAATTCACTAGTTATGGCCCACATCCATATGTTGGCAATTTGGAAAGGTTTTCCCTGTATCCTACACATGAAATAATAACACACATATCAATATATATTGATATCATATAAAAATAATGGTAATCACTACAATGAGAACACCTCATTAGTGGAAATTTTTACACAACCTCCCTGAAAAATTTATCCGTTCTTTGTTTATAGCAGAGGCAGGTGAACATAAGTTTTTGTAGAGGTTTTTACAATAGTGCACTCACAAACATAACTCCTCAATGCTAAACTAGTAAAGTGCATCGATAACCACTATTAATAAAATATGATATAATATCATTTTTATTTAAAAATAAAGTAAAATGCATATTGGTGCTCTGTGCTAAATTAATAGCATTGGTGTGCGTATGAATGATGCACCAGATCAGGTTAGAACAATTGGTTATTCAATAAAATTAATTAATTAAAAAAAAACCTTTTTTGGTGCGTTGAAAAAACCTAACTACCCTAGTGCGTATACAATCATGGCGCACCAAACAACAATAACGGTGCACTTAATAATACTATAGCCATGATTTTTTTTAACATACAACTAAAAATCCAACTGATGCGTTACTCATATTACCACACATTGGTGCGTCTTACAACATGGTGAACCAAGATAGGGTAAAATAAATAAAACATACCACTACATTCTGGTACTACATAACGCACCGATGCATCTTACTATTGTGTACACCACGCTAGGGTAATTTTTTTTTTTTTTTACCCAACTGAATTGATCACATTTCCATATGTGCTTCCAACCACTCACACAATTATTTTTTCTCACACTCCTTCTATGTCCACCTCATTTCTAGTTCTCTACAATGTTGCTTCCTTGGTTTGATAACTTTGTCAATAGATTAGATTAATTTTCCAATTTTGGAAAACAATGCACATTTTAATTTTTTCGCTATGGGGAAACCATGCCTCCTCATGTGAGAAGAGACTAGGAAAATCATTTGTTTCCTCCTTATTTTCAATTTCATTGGATTAAAATTTAAAATTGGGCTTAAATTTGACCTTTTTTACATTAAAAAATATTCCACATGGTGCGCTTCACAGGTTCAACTCACCCTGGAATCGACGGTGTGTCCTATGAATTTAAAAGAAGCACCACTTGAGATTCATCTTATGGGATGCCCCATATTTGGTGTGTTATAAGACACAACACACTTGTCAAAACTACGCATCACACACCGTAATGACAGGTGTGCATTACTGGTGCCTCTCATCTTAGAAGAGGCATCGTCTTTGCAATAAAACTACCAATGCATTCTAGAAAATCAATTGCACTGGTGCACCTCACCTCACTGGACCACATATTAAAAAATTAGCCTAGCGATGCATCTGGTGGGATGCCTCGTCATCGATACATTATAAAAAAACAACTTACTACCAAACAAGATGCACTCGTGATCCCAATAGCATGGATCACCAACATGTCTTGTGTGCATTAAGAGTGTGTCTTGTCTTATAAGAGACATCATCTTTGCAATGAACACTTTGGGGCATTATAGAGAAAAAATCACATCAGTGCACTTCATGGAACCACATTGCGTCACAGATTTAAAAATTAGCATAATGGTGCATCTGATGGGATTCCTTGTGACCAGTGTGTTATAAAACACAATGTACCACTAAAAATACACATCAGTTCTCCAAGAAACATGGACCACCAAACTTACTAGTGTACATTAACGATGCATATCATTTTAGATGAGGTGCCGAAAAATGATGTGTTATAGGGAATAAAATGCATTGGGAAAGAACACAACATGGAACACACCACTTATTAAAAAATTAGCATAATGGTGAATTTGTAGGGATGCACCACTAAAAATATTGTTGTATATTAACAATGCATCTCATCTTAGAAGAGACACCATCTTTGCAACAAACCCACTAGTGCATTATAGAGAACCAACCGCACCAATGCACCACATTGTACCGCACAAAACGTTTTTAGCATAGTTGTGTGTTTCGTGACTAAAGTAGTACTAGGGAACCAAATATTATGGAGCACAACATTTATTTTGCAAACATAAATTTATTTTAGTTTTTGATAAATACAAAATGATTATCTATGTGTGTTTTTTATAATTTCAATTTTTTTTATCTATATATATGTGCATAAAAATAATTGTATGTGAATTAGAGATGACGACGACGAGTGTAGGAGAAACAACAAAAACAACATGTCAACACATACAAATTTTTACATGAGTGGGAGGCCATAGAGAGGGAGAGGATCCCTCATCCTATTGCACCTCAGACTTGTGCACTTTTGAGAAATGTTGGCCTCCTCAAGTTTTACGAGGAGGCTACATCCGCCAAGGGGAACTCTTCATTTTTACAACTGTTGATCTGTCACTGGGATCATGCTATGAATGAATTTAGGGCTAGTTCTGATATGTGGTATCAACCCATGAAGGAGGATATTTATTTTATCACTAAGTTTTCTAGGAGGGGGGAGGTTTGGCCTTAGTTCCCTGATCCACTGCCTGGAATTGCAGGAGAGAACTAACTGGCATATGTGTAGAGATATGCCAGTAGAGACATTGTTGACACTATAAACTACCAATTTGTTGGTGGTCAGTTGCGGGTAAATGCATTTGGTTTAGAGAAGGTTAGGTTGCTTTCCCAAATTTTCATGTAATTAGAACACTTTACCTATGATGGGTAGTGAATTAATTTCTCTTTCATGTACTATGTAGATAGCTTAGTTCATAGGCCCCAACTCATTAGGCAGTCAGAGATATTTTTGCGACAATTTTGTTTTGCATTGGATCATTGTCACTCTATTCTTGATGGGAGGTTATTCTTCCCATTTGTGTCAGAGGTATTCACTTTATTTTTTGATAGGTTTATTGTCACTCAACTAAAAATACCCTACTTCCCTCTTAGGTCTACAATTGATGCACATATGCGCATGTGTGACAGTTTTTTCCCAAGAGGGGCCAGTTGGACTAGTCGTATACTTCAGTTGGTAGAGATATTTGTGATTTATTGGTGGGAGAGGAAAATCTTGTCCTCAATATTGTACAGTACTTGTATGTGGGGATGTATTGGGGAGGACGTCCAACCATTATATTTACTCCAAATGAGCCACCAAATGCTAAAGGTAATATTATTGTTATGTTTTGATAAATCTAGTTGCATATTTTTTGGTCTTGTTTAATTCACATGTAATTTATTGTAAAATTTTGTTTCAATTATGTGATTATTATTGTCTATTTTTTGCAAATATTAGCACATATGTTGGGGATAACCCTCCCCAACAGGATGAGGAGATGGATGAGGCAACTCAATATCCTTCAATACAGAGACTCGACATGCCATGCAGGCTGGACTAGAGAGTCCAAACTAAGGTGGAAGATGGAATGTATGGTTTTCTTCATAGCCTAGGGAGTGGTGCCTATACACGTTCAAGAGATATCATGAGTCACATATTTGTTTGACATATGGATGACCCTTCCTTGTCACATGATTTCACTGATGTGTAATGTTATTGGTGGTGTCAACCTAATATAGAGGTTGAGGGAAGGTGTTCATTCCACTTCATTTGGATGATATTTTGAGGATCATGATGCTCCTTATCCTCCATCACATGAGTCTCTACCACTTGGTCCTCCACCACATTGACTAGAATTCCCTCCACCACATTTTCCTCCTCCTCCTCCACATGTGTCACTAGTTGCACCATCCTTCGATTCTCCTCCTCCTCCTTCTCCATATGATATCGATGGAGAGATATGTCAGACTCTACTTTCATCATTTTTATCTGACATGGGTACACATAGACCATATATCTTTGGTAGAAAATGCACCAATGCCTCTAGCTCTAGTGGACCTAGCTATTAGTAGTACTTTCCATGCATATTGATTGTTTTATATCTGACTTGAGACATATATATGACATGTTTATTGTTTTTGGTGAGATGTATATTTGACATGTATATTGATTGTATATTTGATATGTATATTGATCATGTATATTGTGTTTTTTCATATCATGTTGGTGTTGTTGTTGTTTTTTTATTTATAAAATGTGTTATGAGTGCACTAGTGATTAACATTTTTTTTACAAGGATTGGTGGATATTTTATTTATTAAAAAGGGGGTGAAAGGCCCACATAAAATTACATCAGAGTCTGAGAGGTCCATAACCATTTAAAAAAGGACTATAATCCTGTCTCTATCTTACTATCTTGACATCCTTCTTAACTACAGTTTCTACTTTTTCATAACCAACTTTACATGTTGCTTCCCTATAGAAGACTCTTAGAATGCATTTGTAAAACATTTAAGTACCAGTTGGAGGTGGACTCGAGCTCTCCATTTCTTCCTTCCTTGTTGATTGATTCAAATAACATTTTTGTGGATAGACTGAAGGATATGAAGGATCATCTATTGCATGATCCTCAAGGATGAGAACTACTGGAGCCTCCTTATCTTGAGATTCCACTGACCACCGATGATTAGGCCTTGTCCACAGTTGGGAGTGATTTTTCCTATGCTTAATAGTTGATTTTGTCTTCAATTTCTCTCCTCTCCTTTTCCTGATTTCAAATCCATATAGAGAATAACCACTTCTTTTCGTCATCCAATAGAGTCTGGAAAATACAAAGCCCAACCTCCTTCCTAGACCAATTTTTCCAAATATTTTCCCAGGTCTAAGATTAAATCTTCTCTTTGCTTCCTGGATGTTATAGTCTTATGAGATTCCATAGGTTTCAATTTATGAGATTCATCCTGTCTGTCACCGATTCTAAAGAATTAGAAAATCTAATCTTGAGAGAAAGTCCCCCTTCATCAAATTGTAAATAAAGTATGTATAATACCAACATCGCCCATTTACAATGATTGGAGATATCTTGAATGGTACCATGCCTGAGGCCAATTCCATTCTTGATTTCCCCTCCACAGTATATCTGTATGACCATACTCTGAGACCTCACAACCTCTTTAAACCACACTCGCAGTCCTGGAAGTTCTGATCTCAAATAATAACTTAGCTGAATTATTCCATTTGTTTTCCTTGCATGATGAGCTATAGGTATAATTGGATTAGACCAAGATAAGTTTGAGCAAGTTCCAAAGACGACCACTTCCTTATTCTTGTGTTGCTTCATTTTTGTGCATGACACTTGGTTAGCAAGCATGTCGTTTCCTTGTGAGAACATTAATCATAGATTTGGGTCGTGGGAAAAATTCCCATTGACCCTAATTTCTCCTCTTTTAAAATGTATTGCCAAATTATCTTGTTGATCAACTATGTTATTATTCTCCATTAACACATGAAAATAAGAGAGATCTGAGATATCTGAGGGAAATAAATGGATTTTTTTGAATAGTTGATAGAACTGTGTGTCCTTGTGATATGATCCTTTTACCAAGCTACAGATAATGTTAATTGAGTACCCAATTAATATGGCTCTATGGACTTGAATATCTCTTATAAGTTGGATCCCTTTGTATAATGCATATTCTTCCACTTGGTTATTTGTAGCCAGTCCAAGATTCCATGCGTAAATTATTTCAATATTTCCTCTAGGGTCATAAATAATCCCTCTCTCTCCTGCTACACCAAGATTTCCTTTAGATTCTCCATCAAAATAAAGAGTATAACAATTCTGAGAGTATCCAATTATGAAATTATGCTATGGAGATATGAAGTTTCCAACATGATTCTGATGAGGGGATTGAATGGATTTGGTATTTCAGGATTAAAGGATCAAACCATCCATATTCTATCCAATCCAAATTTTGGGGGGATCTTATGCGTAATATGTGATAATTGAGGTATTTCGAAGCTTGTGATTTTATCTGATCTAATAATTTGTCAATATGTATCTCTTCTTCCTTGAAAATGCTCTTATTTCGGGCTAGACATATTTTCCAAAAAGTGAAATTAGGTAGTGCCACCCATAATCTTCCGAAAATAGATTTATTCCTAAAGGACCCTTTTTATTAGTGATGCCATCTCCCCAATAAGGTCAGGATTCAATCAATTCATTGAAGTCGTGAGGACATACCCTGGAATAAAGTATACAAAATATCCTGGGATATCAAATATTCTAGAAACAAATGCTTAATTGTTTCACTATTTATTTACATAAAGAACATCTTTATAGACTTTATATCCCCTTTCACATAGATTTTTTCTTGTTAGTACCTTTACTAGTAACCATGCGAAAAAGTTGATTTTTGGGAGATTGTTTAGATTCCAAATATTGGTCCAGAGGGAAGATTTTCTATGCAGAGTGGATTGTAAAAGGAAGGTCTCATAAACTTGACTTACCGAGTACCCTCTGTTCCCCCAGATCCTTTTATCTGATTCATCAATATGCATTGGTGCTAAGCCATAAAGGTGAGACCTGAACTGATCAACTTGTGTATTTAGATCCTTTCACTTTCACACAACTTTCACAAAACCTCACTAGAAGGTGTTCTCCTTGTAGTGCTATTTGGCTATACCTTGACCCCTATCCAAAGAGAGAGGTGGTGGAAGCATATTTTTGGTTTTCGAAGAAGGTATTGATGATATGAACACCATCCCCTTGTTCATTTTTCTATAATGAAGGTAACAACATTCCCTCCATGGCTTGGATATCCCTGAAGAAATCATCCATACCAACCTCTATATCATTATTTTCATGCCCAAAATGTGAAGAACTAGAGTTACTATGGAGGTTTTGAATTGGAGATTGATGATGTAGTGGGAATTGATATGTGGTTGATTCAACCATGCTTGGTATGCTTCATGTTTGAGTTGTGATTGTTTAATAAAATTATATTGATTTGACATCATAGTGGGGTGCAATGGTAGATGGTAGATAGGTCACTCATCGTAAAAATACTAATTCTAAAAATATTGAACATTACATCAATAATATTAGTAACACAACACATTTAGTATGTTCAAATATTATACCAAACATTTATTAGAAGCATGGAATTTTTTTTCCCAATAATAAACATGAAATCGACCAATTTATAAAACAAATGTTGAATTAAGAAATGCATTTAAATTAGTTCCATTAAAATCCAAAAATATAATTACCCAATTGTGTTTTTCTTACACCCTAAGGGAACATCTAAAGGTAGACCCAATGCAAGGAATTTTTGACAAGTGGTTGGTCATCTATGGGAGTTCTAGTTTATTAACAACTTGTCACTAGGATACAAACTATGTATTGCATGCACAAAAACATTCCTTTTTGTTATTGGAGTTTTCCTAAAAGGAACAATTTGCACTAAATAATGAGGGCCTACAACTATTTATGAACCTTACAATGTTCCCATGATTTTTTGGATGAGCATCGCTATATAATATGTTTTTTTTGTTAAAGTTTCCAGAAACATAATCATTCATGCACATACTATACATGGAAATTCTATGCTTATATTTAACAATATTCAAGTAATTAATATGAATATAAAGAGGAACAGAAAATGGCATAAGTGTTATTGGTTGTTTGGGAGGAATGGATACATGTGAAAGGATAAACAACCCAAGATTTGCAACATCTATTTTTGACTTGGAAATCATATAATTGTTACCAAAAAAGAGAATTAATTTCCAACATCGGGCACATGCATGGAATATAGTCAGGTTCAATACAAAGAGCAGTTGTAACAAGTTTGATATAATTTACTTTGCATATGGATAGGAAGAGGGAAGCCATCACTGCTTTCCAACAACTGAACTGACTTTAGTGTGTACTTGGCCATTTTTTCTCTCAGCGCATATAATGTTTTGGATATCCTAGTAGAGATGTTTTGGGTAGTATTGATATATGCTTTGGATCACTAGAAATCTACTTTGACTCAACGAAAGGAGACAATTTGGTCAATTTAAGATGAAACTTAGTTGATCTGGCTTCCAAATATTAAAAAAAGGACCATATGGAAGTGTTCCTATGTCTCTTTTCTATATCACGTATTGGATTATGAATGTGGTGTCAGGTATTAGACTGTCAACTTTGGAAAGACGATCATTAATATAATGGGACAATGTGACATGTCGATGGTTCTCCTTCAAACATTTACATTTTTAACAACCAAATACTATTGTGGTGTCATAAAAGAGATCCAATTCATAGTGAAATACCATTGACCCAGGCTGGTTGCTGGAAGATGGTATGTTACAATTGGCATGGTAAAGAAACTATATTTTTTCATCAAACATATACTTGCGATATCTTTCTCTTGATAAGATCTTGTGATATTTTAAGACTAGTGAAATATCTTACACATCTGAAATAGGTCCAACAAAATTCAATGAGCAATTATTTAAATACACATGCATAAATAACATAAATTCAATCAGATAAATGAATTATAAATAAAATATAAACTAACTGCAAATAGTGGGGGAGAACTTGAAGAACTTGCAATAATATGGAATGAATTGGAATATGAAGAATTGGCCATTTGATATTATAACCTTTTTTTTTCCTGCATTTGAGCCAAAACCATCATGAATACATGAATAAATTCTTAGAAGAAAGTTTACGAAACATAGAAAAATCTAACTTAAAAATTAATTTTGAATGGATTTTAAAATTTATCAGTGTGCTTAATTATTTTTTGATGCACTCGTGTGCTTGTATATACAAAACACATTGGTGTGATAAATTATGATAGGCATCAAAGATTTAACTCTTTTTTCCCTATGCAAAGAAAAACCTTTGCAAAATTTTAATTGTGGAGGTTTTCATTTTTACTTTGACAATTAATTTTTTTTTCCAGTGTGTTTTTATGTAAAAAGTGCACTGGTTCACTTTAAATTGTATGGTGCACCAAAAAAGTAAGTTACAAAAACAAATGCGTTTATGATCATGTGTTTAAATATACATTGAAAAAAGAGAAAGAATTTCATTTTTTTAAATGTGCTTGTTTACAAATGTAAACCCTAATCCTTATTTCATTCTTTTTCCTAAATTTAGAGGGGAGGTTTGTGCAAGAGATATTTACCAGTAAAGACTTTGATGCGGGTATAATTTTTTGAAGAGACAAATTTGTAAGGGATCATTGTAGGTCACATACAAATGTGCAGAGGATAAATTTCAGGTGTGTGATTTTATTATATTGATCATCTTGATTTTAGCCCTATTTGATTCGAATAATTTTCAATGCATTCTAAAAAAAATAAAAGGGTTTCATTATTACCTTCAGTATTGGAAGCCCTAGCTTTCTTATTGTTTCTCTTGGTTTCCCTCTCTATATTTCACAAGGATAATTTTTTTAAGCAATATATTTTTATAGGGTTTATTTACTTGTGTGTGGGATGTTTGGTATTCATTTCAATGGGACTACTCATTACATTGGATCCCAAACCATGTCAATATCAATTAAAAAAATTTATTTCGTGGTTAGTGATGCACATTGTATGGGAATAACACACCGATGCACACGTTCCTCTTAACAACACCATTTAGTTTGAAATGCAAATAAAATTATTTTTAATACCAAAAGCGTCATGTTTTAAATTTTTTTATGGGTTCAATGGTGCACAATAAATAGTAATGAGGCTTTGGTGCTTCTATTCGTTTATAGAGCATCTTGTGAATTATATAACAATTTGTAAACAAAACATTTTTGATTTTGTAAAAATCATAATAATCATATACCGATGCATATACATATTATTGACACATCAGTACATACTATTTTACTATACACATCAAAATCTTATTTTGTAAGAAAATATTTCATAATTTATATATGTGATGATTCCTTTTTTTATAGAAGATGGCCAACATAAGTTCAAGGAAACCAACTTATTACAACAAGCGCGGTGGTAGCTCATCCCAATAAGAGAACAAGGAAAGTTATTTAAGTTTTACTTAAAAAACAATATATTTGAATTATTTGTAGGTTTAAATTAATGATGTGTGTTGGTGAAGGCATTTGATACAGATTAAAAACTTGAATAAATGCAATAATATTTTTCTCAATTTGAGTGCAAAAGAGCATAAAATATTTATGAAAATGTTGTAGAGGAATTAGGTGGATAAAAAGGTAATCAACATACATTTTTTCTTTGACTTTTTAATAAACATGAATTTCTTCACATTAATCATTAAGATGTTTTAAACACTCAATTTCACATTTTTTAATGTTTTACATGGATCTATAGTGAGGGAATGAAATGTCATCCTAAGAAGATAAACATTATGAAGAATGTAAATGATGATGACTTGGTCCTTAGTTCATCTAGAGTGGTTATGAAAATTAATGAGAGAGGGATTCTTTTTAACAAAAATAAGAGGGATATAGTGGAAATAATGTATAGGTGTAATTTATACTTACAATACAAAAATCAACCCAATGAATCCAATATTCAAGTTATATATAAACTACAGGAAGTATCCTCCCACTTGAGTTATATTCCCATAAGAGATAGTTAAATGGATTAGCTATCCTCCCACCTGAGTTCTATCTCCATAAGTGACATGTTGAGATCATAATGAGTATATCATTGTAATGTATTTTATCCTTTTTAATGACCTTCCCTTGTTCCATAAAGAATCTAGGTTTTACCCTAGGTACCATTCTTCAAATGATGGGAAGTTCCTGAGGATTTTCCCTAGGATATGTCACCTGGAAAAAAAGAGAGTAAAAACATAATAATTATTTTTTAAGTCCAAGAATGTTATACCATATTTGATCACCCTGTGTTAAGAGGTTTGATTTCATCCTTTCATTATGATTTTGTTTATTTTCACATAAACGTCTTAGGGTTATTTGACACTTGACCGCATGTTGTATTTTGTCAACTAGCATTAGACCACATGTTTTTTTACCACAAATTGAGGTCTCATACAAAATATAAAAATATATTTAGAGGGATAGGGAGGTGATGTGATTTGGCTAACCTCATAGTTTAGAGACCAAGAACCCTAAATAGAAAAAAGTAATAATACATAAAGTTATTTCTTGTTTGTAAATTAATAAGATAATATGTGCTAAAGCATTGAAACAAATATCAATTAAGTTTTATTCCTTCACATAGTGTAGGTCTTGAAAGATAAGGTTTGTGTGTGTTGAATTTATTGACCATAAATTAGAGCATCCCATGAAACAAGGAACCAAAGACATACGATATGGGCTCAATCATTTATTTCAAATATTAGTATTGATACACATATATAAATTTGTGAAATTATTTTGTATGGTCAAATATATGTAAAGAGATAGTTGTGAGGCTATACATGCTAATACATTAGAAAAAAGAAAACTCAATTATGATTCGATCATGTTAAGATAAAATGAGTAGATGATGTTGTCAATCATGTGGGGTACTTGGTAAGGATATTCCCTAAACACATCCATGAACATTATTGACCACCATTTTGGTCAATGTATATGAGCCAACAAATTGTTTCTAGGTTACCCTACTATTTCAAAAAAAAATTCCAAACAACTCTAAGCCTTAATTGAAAATAATGTTTTAATAATTTGAGATTGTCACCTTTATCCTAAGTCTTTAGCTATCTTGTTATCTTCTGAAGTTTCCACAACTTAGGGAGTATTTTAATTTGTGAAGTATTCTTGGCTAACCATGTGCATGTCACAATTTATTCTTTCAATATGCAAGATATTACATTCATAGTATACCATCTGAGAGTGAGAACATGGATAATGATTTAATATAAAATGTGGTGGAATTGACATTATTGGCTTGGTGTATTTCCATCGTACCTTGTGTACATGATTTATTTTTCCCAAAACTCATCATCCCTTATTTCTTGGTATGTCATTTTTCATATTTTCTATTATTTGAAATAAAAAAAGAAGCCTTTGTCCCTAGCTTATTTCACCATTCATTATGTGACTTGTTACCGCTTAAATTATCACCCTTGTAAGAGATCCACTTATGGTGCTAAGGATTTAAGCACACTTGGGAAATACACTACTATCACCTCAATACCTTTTCCATTCACTTTAGGCCATCTTCTAGAAACCACGGGGAGTATCCTAATCTAAGTGAAGTAAACAAGTAAAATAACTCATTGTCCTATGAGAGATCTCTAATGAACCCATGCCTACTGAATTTAAATTTAAATTTCCCCATTGCAAAGAAATTAAAATTTAACACAGGGTCACAGGCCCATCAAGTTTCGCATGCTTCTACAACATATTATAAAAAATTTGAATGCATGCATACCTACAAAACATAAAATCATCTGAATTAACTTTTACGTAGTGGAATTAACATGATAAAGGTAAAAAAAATTATCTATTTATAAAATAACCAACTGGATACATACACATGACATTTTTCCCAACCATAGGCTTCCTATTCATTTTATCTCAATAACAATCCACTCCCGATTTGATGCTATGAGTCCAAAAGGAGGTTTGGCCCTCTTAGTTGTCCACTCTCCACATTCAATAGTTCAAATACACTATCTCTGTCCTGTCAACCTACACAACCCAAGGAAGAGGATCGTCCTTCTCTACCATACAGTCCCTCAGGCCTTCCCACTTCCCTCCAGGTCTCCAGTGCACTCAGTTAGATAGTAATCTCACAATTTTAGACTCCAAGAACTCTTAAATACTCTAGAAGTGCTCACAATATCCTTCTCAAGGATCTTGATCCATTTACTCAATAGGAAAAATGCACCATAGGAACACAACCCATTTTTACAAGCACACGAGCCACCATTTTAGCATAAACACATCCCAATAATGGGTATCCTTAAGAAAAACATGGATAGTTATCTTCTTAGTACCCAACGCCCCTCTTTCTCTCCAAAATTAGCAAGTGAAAATTTTCCCCTCTACCTACTTGAATTTTCCTCTCCTCCCTTGCTTGTTTGAATCTCACTCTTCCCCAAAGGATTGCTTAACTCTCACACTTACCCATGCTTTCATGTACTCATCCCATGTTGTCATAACTAGGTGAGTTGAATCCCTCACCCAACCTCTTACATGAATTCAAATATCGAGTGTCTAATAAGTTAAAGGAGGATTAGGTAGTAAAGATGCATTAACATAGACAAATGACATGGGTTTTCCCCTTGGACTAGACCCTTCATCCTCGTCTCTTATGGAATCATAGCCCACCATCATTTCCATCCCTCTCGTATCATAGCCAAATATTATTATTTTATTGATTATTTTAATGTACATAGTACATAGTTCATCCCTCAACCATATTAATCAATACATGCTCTTTGCCACAAACATATTGACTCACCAACCTAATTCACATTCACACAATTACAATATAATTCACGGGGATTAAAACTCAGGGATATTACAAGATCGACCTCAACAAACAACACCTTGATATATGATTAGATATACGAGTGCCCAACAAGTGATAATATTCCCCAAATAATATTCAATTGAAAAGAAGAGCATAAACCACCGAAATATAGCGAGGGTCATGAGCTAATTATTACATGATTAGTATGAAATATGAGATAGATTCTCCATTAAATACAAACTATCACTAATAAATTACATGCTTAATCAATATGTAATCACAAACTTTGCATAAACTTGTAAGAATGGATGGTCATTTCCATTAGGTTTCGCTAAGAGAATCCCCCAATAAAATATAAATACGATTAGCAACCACGATACCAATTTCACAACTAGATATGTTAGATAATATTTTGAAACAATGTAGTAATGAAATATATACTAGGAGAGAGTTAGAATACATATTTGAAGCACCAAACCCTAGACTTTAGGGTTTCACCAAATATGATTTCTAATGTTGCAATTTAATTTATCGATTTGAAGAACTCCTTAAATCATCCCATGGGATGTTAGTACAATCCTTAAGAACAATGTGGGAGAGATTATTTTCCTTCTTAGGGTTCACGATAAACAATGAAGCGTAAAATCTTGTACAAGATGTCTAGAAATCAAGATATAACATTAATCATTCACTAGAAAATGCATAACTATTTTTGTATTTTTGTATTTTTGTATTTTTATATTTTTTAGAATTTTATATTTTATAAAGGAAGAAATAAATGATTTTGATTTTAAAATTTTGGTGGTTGGTTTTTGGGAGTTAGACTTAGTGCCTTGTCTCCACTTAGGGCTTTATGGGGTCAATAAGTATTCCCCTAAAAGAATTGGTTATACAAGGATTATGGATTATAATGAGAGACTAGAACCTCGGTGGAAAATAGTCTCTTGTCTAATCAAGATAATTCGTGAAAACCAAGGCCCCACAAGAAGAGTTTCCTCAAGGGAAATATTTTACCAACAATATAAAGTATAACTTGAATATAATGGAAAAAACCCTTTCCAAAGAACCAAAATGAAAAAAACAAATCAATGGATTAAGTAATTTCCAAGTTAATATAAGAAGAAGGAATAAGCCCTAGAAAATATCCTCTCCAAGTATTTAAGTAACTCCTCAAATGGATTGATCTTTCTAGCTATGTAGAAGTCTTTAACATTCACAATAATATATTTGATGAACCAATAAAGAAAGAGCTCCAAAATTGACACCAAAAATCCAAGAAAGATCTTATATTAATGGCTTGTAAAAATGATCTCCAACAATTCACAATGATTTGGAATGATAGGAGAGCCTCTATTTATAGAGGAGGCTTCTACATCCTTCTCATTCATTATAAAATATTTTCCCTTAAATTTAGCCTAACAGACTAAGAAATGAGACTTGTTATCCACACAACGAACGATAATAATTCAATAAAAAATCAAATGATACCACATGTGCATAAAACCCTCATGAAATAGGATCATCCCACAAAAATGGGGCCAATTTTCTCTCCAATTACAATGTTCCATCAAAAGATTGATTTGGAGGCCTCAAAAAAAGGTGGGGTAGCCACCCAAGCAAGCAAGCTCAATTGTTCCTCTCCTCCAAGTGGAGAGACCTCATGAAAACATGAAGAATGACCTCTAAAGTTGCAAACCTTCTCATAATGTTCTCAAGGAATCATCAAGAGTAGTCTCCAAGGAAAGAGCAAGAACTCAAATCAAGAAAAGGTTCTCCACAAGGAAAGGAAACTCAATATCCAAGTCAAATCATGCCCCAAAACATCCACATGGCTACCATAAACCCCACATGTGTGGGTCATCCCTTAAATCAAGTGGAAAACACCTTGAAAAGTGGTGGAAGAAGATAAACATTCTAGGATCTATAATGTGGCATGTGTAGAGGATGTCCATGTATACAAAAGTAGGACAAATGTTCCTTGTAGAATGTGACCAATTCCCCGTAATATGTGTACTTCCTCGAGAACTATGAAACTAGATCGGGAGACATGAAAATGAGTGAACATATATGCAGAATTATCTATGATAGTACATGGTCAAAGTGTAATGAATACATAAGAAAGTGATCCATGCTTAGGAATACAATAAGTGTGTTATACATAGGTGTGACAACCTTTATAAAGAATGACACTTTGACATCATTAAAAATGGGTAGGAGACCATGTAGCTCCCCTAGACCATGTGTGCTAGTAGAGCCACCCCAAGATGGTCACATACCTAACCTAGATCATAAATGTCCAACATGGTGAGAGTTACAATCACCAAGGGGCACTCTACTGTAGCCATAAAAGAAAAATCCAATGTTGAATTGGGGACTAAAAGGATGGGCCATGACATAGCACATGGGGTTGGAGATACCACATAATCCCCCTATCAATACATAAGAAATATAATCATGGTAAAATACAATACATGAGTGAAAATACAGCCACACTTTTGGCTTATCATGGTCAATAAGGCATATAATCTTCTCATATGATGGTCCACATCTGGTGAAAAAATGTAGGGTACACTAAAAAAAATGTGCGAAAGAACCACAATATTCTCTATTGTTTGTCGACGTTTCAGATCCACAACATGATCCATCTTCTGGACATAAAAGCATGATGAAAAATACAAGAGAGGAACCCTAATAAATACTAAAGTGGAGTGGAGGAAACCTAAATGTCAGCTAAGTGAAAACCCTAGGGTTTACTAAAATATTTAATAATAAATTCACTTTGTTTTTAACAATATAAGATAGAATTTATTATTAAATATTTTAGTAAACCCTAGGGTTTTCACTTAACCCGACATTTAGGTTTCATCCACTCCACTTTAGTATTTATTAGGGTCCCTCTCTTGTATTTTTCCTTATGATTTTATGTCATGAAGATGGATCCTATTGTGGATCCAAAATGTGGACAAACAATAGATAATACTGTGGTTCTTCCGAATATTTCTAAACAAAAATCTTACCAGAGAAAGATAAACTATAAAAAAATGTGCATTACCTCAAACAATGCAACTGAGCTATGGGATATTCTTTATGGTATGAAGGTCACCAAATTGAAAAATTAATCCAAACTCATCATCGAAGGGGAATCCCATCTTATCATCAACATGATCATCAAACTCCATAATGGCTCCTCTCCAAGTAAAATTTATCGTAATTGGAATCTAGAAGAAAGATTAGAAATGCTTCAATCCACTTTTCAAGACACTTTTGCCCTCATACCCTCACATGTCAAGAGGGATGCCAATAAATTTGTTGGTTGTCTAGCCAATGAGGGGGTTAAATCCAATCCCAACAACATGGTGGATAATGGTTGGACTAACCTGTGATACCAATCTTTGAAGCTTTGTTTCCATCACCTCACACAAACATATCACAATTCCCTGGATCAAGTGTTTATAGAGCACAATGGTGACATCATACACGTGCCAATCCTTCAGGACATGATGTTGACCGTATGCACAACATATCATAATTTTGGAGGGAAACATGGGGGCACCATCTAGGTGCATCAAAAGGTCTCTTTGAAGGATATCCACATCCAAATTCATTCGGCCATGGGATATAGTGAAGGGAACTACCAGTCTCATGCCCAAGTTCCCCTATCTTCATGTTTATGGTTGTTGTCTTCATTTCATGCTCTTTTTTCTATTTCATTTTCCCTCAAGATTATTATTCTTGATATCTAGACATGTACGATATTAGTCTTTTTTTTAGGTTGTCTTTTGGTTTCTTTTCGAACATCATAATAACCTTAAATTCTCGATTTTGTAGTCTGTCGTGGTTTCTCAATGGGTAGGCTAGAAAAATCTATAAATCTCTATACTCATGGCACCGAGTAGACTAGTAGAAACATATTTTCTCATGTTATTCTCTTTGTACATTTTTTAAATATTGAAATAGAATAGATCTTCTTATTTACAAAAAAAGAAGATGTTTGGTGATTGGCATAGTGCTTTCATTTTTTCTCCCTAAGTATACAAGTTTATAGGAATAATGTTGCATGCATTCCCATAATAATATTGTTAAATTTTCATTCTTGGCAATGTCAAGGTCAATTCCATATATGTGTTTAACTTCAGGTATGCTGATTTCTAAATCCAATTTATTTGGGTTTTTGGATGGATTTATTGCAATTGTGTACAAATTTAAACTATTAACACTAAATTTGGAGTTCTTTGGCTTTAGATATAACTATTTTACAATGACCACTAGTTTTAGACTAGTTTGAAGACAAATAAAAATCCCTCATTTGCATAGCCACTGACTTTGAAAGTAGAGTGAACCGCAATATAAAATTTGTATATGAGGTACTTATATATGCCTTATATCTACCTAGAAACTATTTATCATTGAAAATATTCTTAAAACATGTTAGAGAAAATTTGGTAAGATGTCACATTTGAATGAGCCAAACCCAAACATTGTCTACTATAATACTAATTGTTATGTAGAAATACCCCAAATAGCATAAAAATACAAAGAATACATAATTCCATACTGTGAGAATGATAGAGAGTCAATGAATAATAAGTTTCTTCAAGGGGGCAACCTCTTTTTACAATATATCAAATGCACAATAAAACATCCATATTCAAATGAATCACCTTTTTACAAATAGGAGATAAAGAGAGAATGATGTATCTCTCACTTTAGGGTGGTCTAACTATCACTTATATGCTAATAATGAATGAGGGTTAAGGAGCTAACATATTCCATATGCGATTAGTCAATTTTTTGTAGAGGGGATGGGTCTAGGGGCCTCAACTATGACTATGAGGAAAATTTGTTGTATGCACTTAAAACAAATGTTTTAGTGCTAAATATTTTCTTTTAAAACATGTGAGGATGAGGGAGTTTTACATGGTTTTAATTTTATGTAACAATATCATGTGCATATTTGATGTGTTGGATGAGTTGGATTCTTTTCTTTTAGCGTCAAAGTGGTAATTTGGTGGTTTTGCATAAAAAAAAAAACA
>JASDQU010686975.1:0-10616 GCA_032191745.1 Picea mariana | reverse complement strand
ATAGTACCTCTTCCAGAGAGGAAAAAACCTCAACTGAAGAAGGAGGTGATGTTTACCTGACATCTACAAGTACACATGAAGACCGTGATGTATGGTTGATCGACTTAGGTGCATCATACTATATGACTCCTCACAAGGAGTGGTTCTCTGAATATGAAAAATATGATGGTGGTGATGTATTCCTAGGAGATGAATCGAAAACAAAAATCTTGGGACGCGGAAGGGTTAAATTGATGCTAAAATATGGAAGGATTAGAACACTTCCTGAGGTTTTGCACATTCCAAAACTAGCTAGGAGCCTAATATTTGTAAGCAAGATGGATGATGCAGGAGTGGATAATGTATTTGGAAAGAACACTTGCAATATGGTACGAGGAGCAATGGTGTTGATGAGGGGAGTTCGGTGTGGAACTCTATACAAGTTGTTGGGAAGCACTTATACTAATGTGTGTAACAGTTCTATTGTCCCTGAATAGAGAAATAAAGAAGACAAGACCAATATTGTCCCTAGAAAGAAGACCATGGTGTGGCATCAAAGCCTGGGACATATTGGAGAAAAGGACCTTCAAACACTACACGGTAAAGGTATGATTGAAGTTATGTCTAATCTCACTCTGGATTTTGATTTATGTGAACATTGCATATATGGTAAACAGAATCGAGTAAGATTCCCATCTGATGCTACAAGAGCAAAGGGGATCTTAGAGTTGATACACAGTGATGTGTTTGGACCTATTCATGTTCCATCCCTAGGTAAATCTGTGTATTATGTTTCATTCATAGATGACTTTTCAAGAAACACATGGATTTATTTTCTTAGAAAGAAATCTGAGGTATTTGATAAATTTAAAGAGTTTAAGGCTCTGGTAGAAAATCAGACAGAGAAGAAAATAAATGTATTGAGAACAGATAATGGTGGAGAATTCTGCAGAAACGAATTCGAAGAATTTTGTAAGAAGTGTGGTATAGCAAGGAAAAAGACTACTCCATACACTCCTTAGCAGAATGGAGTTGCAGAAAGGATGAACAAGACACTGATGGAAAAAGCAAGGAGCATGCTCAATGGTGCCGAGTTAGGACAATAATTCTGGGTAGAGGCAGTGGGTACAACATGTTACTTGGCCAATCGATCACCTTCATCAGTGTTGGATGATAAAACTCCACACGAGGTATGTTCTGGAAAGAAACCCTCTCTTCAACATCTTAGAGTGTTTGGTTGTGATGTTTATGTACATGTTCCAATGGAAAATAGAAGTAAGTTGGATAAAAAGGATAAAAGGTGTATCTTTATTGGTTATAAATATGGTGTGAAAGGTTATAAGCTTTGGAACCCAAAAACCAAGAAAACTGTTTACAGTCGAGATGTTGTTTTCAGAGTGGTAAAAGATGTGTCCAAACAGGAATTCCTACCAACACAAGACAAACCTGAGAAAATAGAGCTTGAGTTGGATGATGCAAAATATAAATAATCTGAAGAAGAGGAAGCAGAAGAAGAACCTCATACCCCAGTATTAAGGAGATCAGAGAGAGAGATAGAAGGCAACCAGAAAGGTATAGTCCAGCTGATTTTCGTTCAAATTTTTCTTTATCTATTATTGATGATGATCCTGGAACTGTTAGGGAAGCAGTGAATTTAGAGGATAGTAAACTCTGGAAGAAGTCCATGGTTGAAGAAATGGATGCCTTGGATAAGAATGAGGCATGGGATATAGTTGAGTTGCCAGCTGGAAGAAAATCTGTTGGTAGAAAATGGTTGTTTAAGAAGAAGTTTAATGCACAAGGTAAAGTGGAGAAATACAAAGCTCGATTAGTAGCAAAAGGTTATTCCCAGGTAGAGGGAATTGACTTTGGTGATATTTTTTCTCCTTTTGCTAAGTTAACTTCTATTATGTTTCTTTTATCTATTGCTACTGCTTTTGATCTTGAAGTGGAACAGATGGATGTGAAGAAAACATTCCTACATGGGGATCTGGAAGAATAAATCTACATGAAGCAGCCAGAAGGCTTTGTAGTGAAGGGAAAGAAAGAGCTGGTCTGTAACCTAAAGAAGTCACTATATGGTCTAAAGAAATCACTTAGGATGTGGTACCAAAAGTTTGACACTTACATCCTTGGATTGGGATTTGTAAGAAGCAGGGCTGATCACTGTGTATATTCCAAGCAGGTTGGTAATCACTTCATTTATGTAGTGTTGTATTTTGATGACATGTTGTTGGTAGGAAATAAAATGGATGTAGCCCATAATGGGAGGTAGCCCAGGGTTGACGAGGTTCGGGGCAGCGCCTCGAAATTTTTTATTTTTGGGCGGTTTTTGCTATTTTTAACGGATTTTGCTATTTTTAGCGGTTTTGTAAATTAATCCCATATTAAGGGATTAGGGTTTTGGTATCTACAAAATACCTAAAAACATTGTATATATATGGTATGGTGAATGGTGAAGTTCGATATAATGAATATAAGAAAGGTTTTCCCGGTTGAGGGTTTCTGGTATAAATCTCTGTGTACTATGTGAATGAGCTATTGATTAAATTTTGTTTTGCTTAAGAATTTATATGCATTTCTTTACTTCACAGGTTTAAAACTTACAGCTTCAATGTAATGCATTATGGCTTTGATTTCTAAAGCTAAATCCATAGGACCATCATTCTTCAACTCTAGGTTGAAGAGATTCAAAATTAGTTCTATGAGTTCTAGTTCAGAATGTGTTTCATATAGATCATTCAATCTCTTCAACGTGTCATAGGAATCACTAATATAGGATATATGACGACTCACCTCCTCACTTATTGTCACACATATTACAACATATTCCTTATGGTCTTTTTCTTCGCATATTTCATGCTCTTTGTTTGAGGTCTAAATGGTTGGTCTGCTACTCTTCCACTTTGATTATGAGGCTTCTTTTTCTTATTATGCGTCTTCTTCAGTGATTTTTCTTCTCTAAGCGACTGTTGTTGCTTCACAAATTCCTTTCCACTGATCATTGAATATCAATGTGTTTCTTATCTTCCTCTACCATTATCTGTGGTTCTCCTTTCCCATCAACACCACACTGATAATGGATATGAGAGAATGCATTATTATTGTATCTTTACACGTTAGAAAATGAAAATATAGTGAGGTTCCACCATTAAAAATAAAAAGTGTCTTTCTATTGCAACAAATACAATGCAACTGTATCAATAATACTTCATAGTAGTAGAGATTTCATAAATATTCTTCAAAGAAATCTATCACTGGAGGATTTATTCTGATTCTTGAAAGTATTTGCAGTGACTTCAATGCCCAAACCAAATTGATAACCCTAATTGTTGGAAGCATCTGTACTTGCAGGTTTGTATTAACACAAGAATCAAATGTATTTAACATATTCCAATAGTTCATGAGAGAGAGACTGGATTATAGTTATGGATATGTTGGTGATATTAGGTTTTAGGTGAAACACAAAAATGACACACACATTGAAGGGTGTGAATATTCCAGAGGGACAAGCAGACCAATAGAGGCGTTTTCAACAGACATGGAATCTACTCATGGAGTTAACAGGGTTGGCTCTGATACCACTCTCAGGCTAGGAGTGGGAAGAAAACATAACAGATGATGGATATTGCAATAGCTTGTAGATTAATAAATACCTAAAATTGTGATTGTTGATATTTCATAACTAAAGACATTTCCTATCAACTACTACTCTTCATATTTACAATTATTTACATAGGAAACACAATCCCAACGATTATGTGTTCAACACTAATGATATTTTATATTCTTAATAATCTCCTTTTATTATGTTTTTATGAGCTCTATATAATTTCAATGTGTCATACCGTGGCTTTTAGTGCATAGTAATGGTGAGATTCAATTCTTATGTTTTCATGAGCTCTATATAATTTCAATGTGCCATATCGTGGCTTTTAGTGCATAGTAATGGTGAGATTCAATGTTAGGGTTTAGGTCTAGTTATGAGTTAGGGTTTGGGCTTGCATCCATTTTTATGGGTTCAAATAAAATGTGCATGTTGTAGTCATTATGTTTAGTGCATTTTTTAAAGATGTATTGGACAGTTTTGAATTTATGTAAAAGATTTGGTTTGGTTCGTTGATGGAATACCACGAATCATGTTCTTTGGAATTAAACATGCATTGAATATATCCCCTGTGCAATTCCTTAAGAATGGAACGAGTCATTTGGCCTATGTGAAGGGTTTGGGTTATCCATTGTTAAATCTGAAGATGATTTATTAACATGACACTTGTTGGATAGTGGGTACATCATATATTTTGGTCAAGACAATTTTGCATCATATTGTACATAAACCTGCTGTAGAAAACTTGTATTCATTTTAGGAATTTCCTGCTGGTAGACAACTTGTATTCATTTTAGGAATTTCTTTATTCTTAACTTTGGTGATGTTCATATTAACCCTTTCTTCCCACTTTTGTTTCTTTCCTTGAACTTAGTACCATACCCATGATTTTCAATTGTCTTTAGCTTTTATGTTGGACAATCAGTCACGGCCCAATTTCTATAAGGGTAAGATCTAATATGTTAATTGCTAATATGTTAATTGCATCCCTCAATTGATCAGAAGAACTAGAAACACACAATTAACAACATTGTATAGTGTATATGCTACCCTAACCTTGTACACAATTAAACTTGATTTCATGATACCGTGGCTTTGATTTTAACTTTCATAATTTCAACCTTCTTGAAATGGGCAAGTTAAGATCCTCGATAATCTAAGCATTCACGATTCCAACCTATATAACGGAAAGACAAACAATTGTTAAGATCCTCCATGATCTAAGCATTCATGATTCCAACCCGTGAAAAGGAAAGACAAACCTAATTTCAACCTGCCCAATGAAAACACAAACCACTATTACTAGATTTTACAGTTCCGACGTTGCTTCGGCTTTTGTCGATGGTGCCGATTGTCAAAATTGATTGTCCACATCAACATTTACAGAGCGATGTCACTGTATTCCGCGCTAGGTCATTTCGTTTAAATAAAATGGCAATGATAGGACGCCTACGAATATTAATTTTATCCGATGTTGATTGTGTATTGTATTTTCTGATTGTCAATATACAGTCTGCTGCGTAGCATAAATGATGTAGCACGGGTGTATCTATAGTCGAAATATAAAACAATTTCAATCCAATGACTTATATATTATTTGTTATATCATTCAATACTGAGTAGCAAGCTGGATGCTGGATATCGATCACATGTTGTATCATAGTCGAAGTTTAAAACAATTCCAATCCAATGACTTATATATTATTTGTTATATCATTCGCAAGCTGGATATTGATCACATGTTGTATCGATAGTCGAATTTTAAAACAATTCCAATCCATTGACTTATATATTATTTGTTATATCATTCAATACTGCAATCTGGATATTGATCACATGTTTTCGAGCAATATAAAAAGATTCCCTTCCAATTAAGGATATATTACGTCCATATTCTTTGGAGTGTCAATCAAGAATTTTATATGTTCTACCATCGACCCTTCACATCCCAGTGTCTTACCTTTATGGCCGTCAACACTCCCTGCCAAATCTAATAATTCCAACACACTATAAATTATTTTCCAGATAAACAATAATCTGAAGCAATGAATTATTTTCCATATAAACAATAATCTGAAGCAATGAAGCAATCCAGCCTCAATAATCATATAGTTATATTCTGGTTGAAATTATGTTGGTCTTTCCTTTTCTCAGGAATGATTAGATTATGGAGGATCTTAACAATTGTTTGTCTTTCCGTTATATAGGTTGGAATCATGAATGCGTAGATTATCGAGGATCTTAACTTGCCCATTTCAAGAAGGTTGAAATTCTGAAAGTTAAAATCTAACAATTGTTGGTCCTTCCGGTTGGAATCATGACTGCGTGGATTATTGAGGTTTTTAGCTTTGCCAATTTCAGTAAAACTTAATTTTGTAGGAAAATTTTCGTTCGTTCGTATGCTACACTTACAACGAAAGAGTTGGACCCCTATCCACTGACCCGTAATCTTTACTGAAATAGATAAAGTAATCTTGACCTATATGAAGATTTGCCATGAGAGCGAGGGCTTTTATTAGAAAGGTCGCAAGCCAATTTCATCCTGAGCGCTGCCTTCATTTCTCGTTCGTATCGCTGGAAGCCACCAACACGACGCTGCAAATTCCGGCCATTATATCTCGATGGCCCACCAGACAATCTAAGTAGATTGCATTCGGAGTCCCGTGATCTCATCTGCCGTGCAATATTTGTCCAATTTTCAGCCTTGGATATCTTTATATATTTCAATCAAATCTCCATAAATTTGATGTAATATATGGCATAGGGAGTTGAAAGAAATAATAGATAATTATTAAGCACCATGCAATGAACCAATCATTAAATTGTTATTTTTTCATTCTTTTCATTTAATGGTGCATAATGTGTATCCAATGAATCAAGATACACTATGTAGTAATTCAATCATTAATTCACTAAATAGTGTTTAATGTCTAATCCACCTAAAAAAAATGTTTAATACTTAAGCAATGGATATAGAGTTTGCCCATCTCTTCTTGCTATAAATACCACGTCTAAAATCACTTGTCCAGTACACCTCCATTTTCCTCTTCTCTCTCCTTCCTCCATCTATATTAATGTGTTCACCATGTATTTATTCAACAATATTTGTTGTGGTTTTCTTTTCCTTAGTTGGAGATGGCAAGAATAATCTATTTGTCTTGTCTCTACCATTTCCTTTATTTGGTTACAATCAATTTCCATGGGAGATGGTTAGTTAGTTGGAACCATTGTTGTAGGGAATGGACTATGAAGAAACTGGACAACATGGTTTTTGTTGTCTCCAACAACTAACATTGAGGCTTGACAAGGTAATCTAATTGTTAGGTTAGGAGTAGGAATAAAACATAACTCCATTGATTATGGATATTACATTAGCTTTTAGGTTAATAAATACATAAAATTGTGACTATAACTAAAGGTGTTTCCTATCATCTACGATTCTTCATATTTACAATTACTTACATAGGAAACACAATCCCAAGGATTACATGTCTAACATTCCCCCCCTTAATCCGAAGGGGTGTGTGTGAATCCAAGCATCACTATGAACTTCTCAAATTTTTCTCTTCCAAGCGCTTTGGTGAAGATGTTCGCAAGTTGCTCATTTGTGAAACAATGTCTTAAGTGAATAGTCTTGGCATGTACATGATATCGAAACAATTGATACATTGTGTTGATGTACTTGGTTCGATCATGGAATCTAGGATTCTTGGGTAATTTGATTGAAAAATTATTGTCAACCAGAAGAGAAGTAGAATTCACTTGTTTCTCCTGCAAATCTTCAAGTATTTTCCTAACCCACACAATCTCCTTTGTTGCTTCTACAGCTACCACATATTCTGCCTCTATTGTGGAATCTGTTGGAATTGACTATTTGTGTGATCTCCAAGAGAGAGTTGTTGATCATGTTGTCACAAGAGTTGGTTCTAAGCTGTAATAGAGTCAAGCCTTAGCACATTTTAAATGAAATAAATTTTGTCACTCACACTTGACTTGGGTTGCATGCAAGTAAATTCCGAGATAACCTCGAACCACTTTTGATTGGAAACTGTCCCTTCCAACCCGAGAGGGATCTCTAGAAAATATGTCACAATAGGATATTCAATAATATTAACAGTGGGAAGATCTGTGGGTAACAGAAAGTTTTGGGTTTTTAGGGTTGATGGGTTGGACCAGAAAGTAGTCCATTGGGCATGGAGTCAAATGATCAAGAAAGTAATAAGAGTGTTTCGGCAATGGAAATCCATGGAGCAGAGGCGAGATAAAAGTTGATTACAGAGGGAAGGATTTATAAAAAGTATGTCATCAGAGTAAAGAGAAAACATATCAAAATGCATTGAGCATTTTGCAATGAGTGAATTCCAAGCATAAATCAATAGAAAGAGATAGTTGGGACAGAGCATCTAGCAAGGATGAATTCTGAACCTTCATATCTCTGCAAGAAACAACCTATAACCTATCCAGCAACAGAGCATCTAACAAACGGATGAATTTCATTACAAACACAGTTACAAATCAGGAAGAAAATGGAAATAAAACCAAGTGAAATGATGTGAAAGCGAAGCAATAAGACATTCTCTACAAACAAAATCACAAGAATCTCTAATATAGATCGAAAATGCTCTGCACTCTTTTATTAAACATGAAAACAAGTGCTACAACCTTGGAGTACTACTCCTCCGCCCTCCTTTTACAAATATTCCTCATATATGTATTGAGGTCGAAATCCTCTCTAATCTAAAAGAAAACAACAGTTACAACCAATTTTTGAAACTTCTTGCCATAGAAAATGGGTCAAACTACCAAAAACTAGGGTTGTGGTTATGGCTCTATATGTCTCGAATAGAGACAGGTGTGTATAAACTGAAAGAGGCTTTTGTGCATCTATTTATTCTGAGAAAAAACCTCTCTCATTTCCCTCATACCCCTTTTCGTTTTTCTCAAATCTGCATTTAATAAATATGTGTCAAAACAGAAAAATATGAAATCCGAAAATTAGGACTCGGAGATGGATTTGATTCTCCAAATCTGTGACACTTGTAGGAAACCTGAAAGAGGCTAATTATCTCTAATGTGTTAGGCACAAAATCCTCCAATCATGTCTCAAAATGATACTCCATTCGCTCAGAATACTCATTTGAAAATGATAACTCAGCACAGTAAAAAAGCCATATTTCTGAAAATGAACCTCATCTTGCAGGGGACTTTTGACTGCCTTACCAAGCTCAAAATGAAATTCTGAATACACCACTGGACAACTTAGGATTTTCATATGTCGATCGACTATTCAAACGCGAAAAACAACCTCTCCACGACCAAGAAAATTGTGTTTTTCTAAAGCAGTTTTGCATATGACTAGAGTCCTGATTTCGAGTTTTCGAGATTCGGGGAAACGAAGCAGTGGTTATTAAAATATTCATGTTGGCCAAATCTTCGATGGCCAAATCCCCAAAATAAATTTTGACTTTTACATTGCACTCTTTCAGGCCTTCAAGTTTCAGGTATCATGTCCTCAAGAGTTATGACATGCAAGGAATCCTGAATCGCGAAATCACGATGGGATTAATTAGATGATAATAATTTGTTTTAATCTCTTAATTAATCACGATTAACAATTAATCTTTAACCTTTCGTGGATTTAAGTGTCGAGACTTCGATAATACTTGACGCGAGAAATCCTGAATCGCGAAATTGAGATGAGATTTATTAACGTTAATCTTTCTTAATCTTTATTTGACCCGGCTTATCCTTTAATACTTTAGTGAATTCGGGGATCGGGGTTGTAGTTATCAAGATATCTACGTCGGCCAAATCCTAGACGACAAAAAACCTGAACTCTTGAGCTTTTTCTCCATGTGTCTTAATGCTCGGTGTATGCGGTTGTTCCACTGCCAATGCTTCCATTCATTCTCCTGAGTGACCGAAAGACAAAATTTCAATATTTGTTACAAATTTCTTGCAAAGTGCCAAGAACAGTAAACCACGTGCCTCCATCCATGGGCGACTTGAAATCATTCTTATCAAACTCTGGACTCTGTCGCTTTACTTGCACCTTTCTAAAACAAAAAATCGCTTATGCATTCATTGGTCTATGGAGTCGTAATGCTTTAAACAAAACCATACTAGATTCCAAACTAAATCGGAAACATACTGAAAACCACTGTTGTACTCTAGTGCTCAAAGTCAAGCTTATTTATATACATCACCTACTCTAACCGATATCACTGCTCTGTTCATGTATAGGAAAACTTACAAATCAACCAAGCAAGTATCTGACTACCAAACTTAATTATACTTCCATATTTGAGCAAAAGGATGACAGGAGTAGCTGCAAATTTCAAAACATGCCCTGGGAGCAAGTACTTATAGTTTTGAAATTCAAACTTCAACAAGTTGGAAATAAAAAATTCAGTCCCCCATTTTGACTCCATATAAACTGCTACTGGATCGTAGAAAGGAAGAGATATACCACTTTCACAATTAATCCATACTTCCTCCTATTGGGCAAGTTGTCTGAAATGTTTTTGCGCACTTTGTCCACTACTGATTTTTTCTTCCACTGGTGAAAAAATGTCGCATTGAAATTTAATGGCTTGTTGCTCAATGGTTGCTAAACAGAGAGGAGAGATCAATTGTTTCAATAACCCCTCCTTGTGTCCTTCACCTGCTATCCAAAGATCTTCTTGGTATATGTCATACATAGGCTGATCTTTTTCATGATGTTGTTGATTGCTTTCCTTTTGAACCAAAGTTTATTGTTGCTCATCCTCTTTAGAAACACTTTCATCACATTCATCAAACAAAGGAGGACTGTTGTAAATCATCGTGTGTGATGAAACCGAAATTGAATCAGAGGACGAATCACCTATAGGTATGTGTACATAAATTTAGATTAATATAAGATGAACACTCAAGTATATATAACTTAATGAATTTGTGTTCGGGTTATGTTTTTTAATATAAACTTTAAATTGAAATATGCAGGAGAATCTATCAACATTGATGATGAAATATTAGAAAATGTTGATAC
>JASDQU010686974.1:44085-54191 GCA_032191745.1 Picea mariana | reverse complement strand
TCAGTTTAGCGATGTGTTACAAGTGGTTTCCAAGAGAAATGACCAATGACTAATGGGATGATGGTTGGGCGTCAACTGAATAGTGAGGTATTTCATTCACCAATGAAAATCATTGACGACCGATGACCAATGGTTGGGTCGATCGGTTTAGCGTTGTGGTGAAAATTGATTTTCAAGGGAATGGGCCAATGGTTGATGGTTGGGTTGAAATTTTAGGGTCAAAACCCTTGATGCATTCAAATTCATTCAAACCAAGTTGGTTGAATTGTCTTGCAAATTCATCCATGTGATAAATATGCTTTACAACAACTTCTCCAAATCTCCAAGGAAATGAAATGAATCGCTTCTTTATTTTTTCATTAAATAAGTGTGCCCAATACTTTTACTTTCTACACACTTCGATGACCAAGTGTCTATCAGATACATAGAAGGGGAGAAAAAAAGGTTTCTCTTGAAAACTGAATAATCTTATAACAATGAAAACCTTTGTAGTCTCAAAAATTTCTTTCTTTGTGAGAAAGGAAGCATCCTCAAGTGATAGTATTGATGTGTTAGGACCAACTATTAACTTTTTGAAATCAGAAATAAAATTGTTGTGGACCAGGTAGAAATTATATTGAGCCTTGGTATCCATAAGGTTGGATACTAGACATAGGCTGGTTCAGCCTTGAAATCTATACTCCTTTCCCTCAACAAGTCTTTGAAGATGTGGTATTAGGCTATGAAAAATATCAAATAAGTAGTCATATAGAATTTTCGTGTTCTTTTGAAACCATCCAGTTGAAATAAAATTTCATTTGAAATAATTTGGCCCCAATCAATAAAGGTGTCCTCATGCACAACAAAGTGAAGAATATAAATAACATTTTTCAACAAAGAGGTAATGGACTCTATTCCAATTATACAGAAAAACAACCAAGTGAATTCTTTGTAGGAGTATTTTAAAGAAAACACCTCAATCTTAGCAACATTGGTATTAGCTCTAAGGTCAACCAAATATTTATCAAGGAGCTCTACTCCTCCTCTATGTTCCTTAATAAATTCATTGGCTTCCGCATTCTTGAACTGCATGGTTGGTTTTGGGAGTCATAGAATTCTCGTGAAGATTGAAGGAGCCAAAGATATGGGCCATTGTTGGCACATGGGTAGACCCAGGGTTCAACTCTGACAATGCACCAACAAACCCTAACTGTTGGCCCTTACGGCAACACCTGCGAAGTAGATGAAGTCTCACCCAAAGTAGCAATAGGGGGGTTGCAAGACACAGGTGTCTACAACCAGATGAAATACAAGATGGTTCTAGAGGAACAACGTAGATAACCTAAAGATCCTTAACAATATTATACTTAACTTCATGAAGTTAGTTATACCTTGTTATATCCAGTAGGGAAAATAACAATGCAATCACAGTATAAAAGATATAAAATAACATAGCATCAACCACATAGAAAAATAAGATTTTACGTGATTCACCCTCTTCCTAGGGATACGTCCACAAAACTGTGTTTATTGATAAAGTAGATGAAAATAAACAGTTCTATCTGCAAACTCAGTTGTAGATCCTTCTCTCTCCTCTCCTCTCTACCTCCCAACCCTATGCACCCAACTACAGAGTTGATCTTCACACCCAGCTGAAGATCAAGATATAAGAATGCTCTAAGACATAACACTTTTACATCTCAATCTCTCTATATCCATCTCTCTCAACTCTTCTAGACCTCTATTTATCATTCCATGACTCTTAGAAACCCTAGACCAAAGTCCAGGTTCCAAAAATCTAGGTGCCAAAACCCTAGGTAACAAAACCCTAGGTCCACATAACTCTCATTTTACGGACTTCACCGACATGTTCTTCCTTTTTCTCTGCAAGGTGCTCCAAAGAACCCATTAGTGTCTTCTTACACTTGCTTACTTGTCCACGATCTCTCCTCTTTGTTGCTTTGTCTTCCTTGATCTTCTTTTTCAATGAATTACTTTCCCTTACTTTGTTCCTTATTTTATGCTTCTTTAACCACTTCGACCCTTCCTCGGTTTGTGTGCCTTCCGTGCACTTCATACTTTGTAATTTTTCTTCTTTAATGTTTTCTTTCTTCATTAATACCTGACAAAGGGCCAACAAGCCCCCAACACTCACATGTGACTTGTCCCGAGTCACTGCAGGGTTGAGCCTCCTGTATTAGTTCGACTGCAGACTACGCAAAGCAGCTTGTGCTTTCTGCTCGGTCCCTCCCTATCTGACTGTCTTTTTTGTGTTTGGTACCCGATTTCAACTTGATCTGGCACCTAGACCCCTGTTCCTTGCTTTTACTGAGTTGCGAGGCATCTAGTTGTCATAATACGACTTCAACTGACTCCCATTTACTAAACCATCCTTCCATTCTTTATTAAGGGTCTTCAACTGCGCATCTCCTCCTTCGGTAACATAGAAAACCTCAAATGGCCCAAGCCAATGTGTTCTGAACTTTCCTAGATGCTTCATGAAATTGCTATTGTATAAAAGTACCAAATCTCCTTGTTTAAATTCTTTCTTCTTGATATGTCGTCCATGGTAAGCCTTTTCTTGTTCTTTTTGTACTTGCTGATGAAATCCTGCAATGAACCTATCTTCCTCTAGTTCCATCAATTGCACGAGCCTGTCTTGAACAACACCGGTGTCATCCATACATGTAAATGCTATAATTTTTAAACTAGGAACCAAGTATTCCATAGGTTCCACTACTTCCAGGCCATAAACTAACTTGAAGGGAGTTTGCGTGGTTAACTTTTTGCAAGTAGTTCGATAATCCCATAACACTATTGAACTTCTCAAATCCCAATCATCTATGTTAACACTGCAAATGTTAGTCAGTGTTGTCTCCAAGATCTTATTGAAAGCTTTGACTGTACTGTTCTTCTGTGGATGGTATGGTGTGTTCTTTTGATGGTGAACTTTGAGTTCTTGAGTCAATGTTTCAATAGTTTTGTGATTGAAGTGTGTGCCTTAATCACTCATAAGGATCTCCAGGCATATGAACTTTGCAGCTGTAGCTGCACTACAATATTTAACTGCTCTAGCTTCTGCCCATCTGGTCAAATACTCTGTAGAAGTGATGATATATCGAGCTCCTGTGTGCTTTCTTGGTGGGTTGATAGGTACCACAAAGTCAATATCCCATTTATTAAATTCTTGTAAAGTTAACTGAGGTGCTAAAGACATCTCATCCCTTCTGGATGACTTCCCTACTCTTTGACATACATCGCAGGCTCTGTAGTATTCCTTAGCATCCTTATGTAAAGTGGGCCACCATAGGCCATCTATGAGAACCTTTTGCGTTGTTTCTTTATGTGCATAATGTCCTCCTATGATGATTTCATGTGCTTTTGCAAGAATCAATGGTCTTTCTAACTCCATAACACACCTTCTTAAGATATCATCTGGTCCCATGTTATATAACTATCCAACTATAAGTTGAAAATTTGCAACACAGACTACCAACTATTTCTTTTGAATAATTGTATACTCGCGAGGTACCATTCCTGTGGATAGGAACTGGACTATCTCGACGAAGTGATCATCAACTTTTCTGATGGCCAGCAACTGTGCATATGGTATTACATCATCCAAACTGGTTGGTTCCTCTCCATGTTCTAATCTGGATAAGTGGTCAGGTCCCTTATTCATTCTTCCTGGATTGACACGATCTCAAAGTCATACTCATGGAATAATAGTAGCCATATGCATATTCTCCCCCCCAACACTGGCTTGTTGAATAAGTACTTCAATACAAAATGATCAGTAAACATATTAAAATGTCCTCCCTGCAAGTGATGTCTAAACATCTATAGCGCATATACCATATCTAAGCCTTCTCTTTTAGTGGTAGTATAATTCATTTCAAATGTAGAAATATTCCTACTAGCAAAGGCTATAGGGTGGTCAATATCTCCTGCACCTGGCTATGCCAAAACGTCTCCTAGTGCAATGGATGAAGCATCGACATGAACATGGAATTCCTTACTCCAATCTGGGAAAACCAAAATAGGCGCAGTGACCATTTTCTGCTTTAGTGTGTCGAGGCTCTGCTGGAATTCCTCTGTCCATTGAAACTTACTATCCTTTTTTAATATATTTTCCATGGGTGTTTTTATCTATGCATAACCCTTAATAAAATTTCTATAATATCCACTGTGTCCCAATGCAGTGCACAACTGTCTAATCGAAGTAGGAGGAGGTAGATCAACAATGATAGCAATCTTGGAAGGATCTACCCACAACCCCTGCTTACACAAAATGTGTACTAACAACAATCCAAAAGGGAAAAAGAAAATACACTTCTTCAAGTTCAGGAAAATCTGACATTGCCTGCACTTATCTAACATTAATCGCAAACATTCAATATGATCTTTTAGTAGACTAAAAATAGTCCAGTCATCAAAGTATGCCTCCAAAAACTTATGTAAAAATTCCATAAACGCTTAGACCACCACCCTGGAAAAGATGGTTGGTGCATTATTCAAACCAAAAGGCATCACAATGTACTGAAAAGAACCCCATTCTGTTGCAAATGTAGTCTTATGTCTTTCCTCCTTAGCAATTTTGATATGGTGATAGCCTAAAAATCCATCAGTGAATGAATAAAATTCCTGTGCTCCTACATTATCTAGAACTTCATCAGTAAAGGGTGTAGGAAATGGATCATGTGAACATTCATCATTCAATTTCCTTAGAGCTACACATATTCTGATTTCTCCTGACTTCTTATCTTGTACCACCATAGGGATGATCCATTCATATTCTTCAACTGGTTCTATGATTCCTGCTTCTATCATTCTATCTAATTCAATCTTAACTTGCTGCTTGTACTTGAGATTTAGTTTGTAAGGCCTCTAATTGATAGGCCTTGCATCTTCTTTCAAAGGAATCTTCATTCCTCCCATGGGCCCTTTAATGTCCTTCATGTATGTGAACTTGGTTGGACACAAGTCCTGATACTCATGCAATAGTTCTGTAATCTTACTAATAATAGCATCATCCCAATAGTCTCCAACATTTGCTAACTTAGGTGCTTTCTCTGTTCCAATGTTAACCTTCTTAATTTTAATAGGATGCACAACAAAAGGTAATTCAATCCCTGGACCTTCTATATATCTTTGTCCTCCAGTTTCTGAAATGTTCACATTCCTAGGGTCATCATCTTCATAAACATTAATATTATAATAACCTTGTAACATTTGAAGAGGTGTAGTCCATTCATCTTCTTCTTGTTCAATAGGGAGGTTAGGTACTTCCTCAAAGACCTTCTGTCTTACAATTTGTAAAGCCCGGTCTACTGTAGGGTACTAATTTTCAAATAGGAATGTAGCTATAAAGTTTTGGGTCATACCATACCAATATGTAGTGGCTAAGCATAGTTCTGCTTGAAGATACTAGTTGATAGGCATAGTATCTAAGGTGTTAATGAACTTATGTACCCACTGTTCTTTAGGAATTCTTCTCCAGGCTTCCTCACAACTTTGCATATGGTCCCTAGGAAAACTCTGACATGTGTATCGAACTTCACAACCTTCATCTTGGTTTGAAAAGTGCACTGTCAACAAGGTGCGACATTGTACCCATTCCACGATGTTCTTCTTGTGGGATTCCCACCATCTAGCTAGCGTTGATTTCAAGGCTTGGTCTAGTGCCAACAACCTCTGTTGTATTGGTACAATTCCTTCAAATTCAAGTAGAAATGTCTCTAAATTATTCAAGCCATCAAATGTAGGAAGATTACTTACTTTTGTGCCAATCCAACGAACTTCCTTAGTCAATATGGCACACCTCCACGTAGATACTTCATGCATTCTATTCTGCCAATTTTCCAATGCTTCTTCTGAATCTGACGAGCATGCACTTTCACTTCGTCAACTTAGATTTCCAGCTGTTGTAGGATTAATATATTTTTGTTGTCCTACTATCAATTTATAGATATTATCTAGCTCGTAAGCACAATATTCTTCTATTATAGGTTCTGTATATCTGTGACCTTCATCAAGGTCAAGAGGTGCAATGACCCTAAGGCCATCACCTTCAAATTCCATTCTTCTCTTTTTTAGGTCAACAACAATCAAATTATTGAAACCCCAATAAATACCCAACAACGCAGGATAGGGACAATTATCATCAAAAATATCGATCAATTCGAAGTCTGCAAATGTCCTCACTTCATCGTTGTCTACAACAACATGCTCTAATATTCCAAAGGGGCTCATTGCCTGCTAATTATCCATCTTGAGCCTAATAGGAGAGTAAATCAATTTAGGTTTTCCCATAAATGCCCAAGTCTGCTTCATCATAATATTTACTTCTGATCCCAGGTCGAGGACCACATAGTCTATGTCGTAGTCTCCAATCTGGGCACTAAGGTGCAGTACCTTGCTTGTCCTCATTTTTCTAGATACTTGATTCACAACTCTATTCAACAGAGGATATACTCTTCCATTTTCATACTGTCTTATCAGGTGTTGTAGTTCCTACACAACTCTTTCATGTTTAATCAAATTGATACAAGTATACAAGAAGTACACAAGCTTTCTTACCACTTTTCCTTGCCTAAGTGGGATAGAATGATCAAATGTTGGAGGAATTTCACATTTCCTTACTTCTAGATGTTTCCTAGATGAAGAATCCTATTCACCTACAAATTCTCTTATTGCTTCTTCAAAAGTATGCTTCTCTTTCCTTGGATAAAAAAATGGCGCCTTCTCTGAAGCTCTTCTGATCCCTGATCCATATATAGTCTTTCCCGGAGTCACCCTATCTTCTCCTGTGACATCGCCTCCTCTAGTAATGACAACGACTATGGGTTCCTCACTGCGAGGTTCAACTGATATTAGTTGGAATTGCTGGTTTCCACCTCGTCTTTCCTGAACTTTAGCTAACAATACTGGATAGTCTTCCATGACATGGTCAAATGAATTATAGTAGCTGAAAGTAGTGCAAGGGTTATGAAAATACCTTGCCAAATGACCTGGTTGGGCACAGTTATAGAAAATAATCTGACCTGGACCTTGACCCATGCCTCCTCCTCGTCCTCTTCCTTTGAACCCACCATGAGGATTGAAGTTTCCTCTTCCTGGGGAATTGAACTGCACAACATTCCCTTCTTTCTGTAATTCTCCTTGAATTCTATAAGCATCCTTTGACCTTTCATGCATGAGGTCATAAGCCCTACATTTCTTCTCATCATTCCTCACATATTTGTAGAATGTACAATAAATATTGGTGGGTGTCTGGAAATATTTCTGCATATAATAACATTCACCAGGGCAATGCCTACTTCTACATACCTAGCACCATGGTAAAGTAGCCTGCTTCAAAGGGTTAGGGGCTCCAGAATCCAAGTATTCATTAAATAAAGGAAAATTCTCTTTTTCATGGCCCTCTGCTTTACATATGATACAATAGAAGCCTTCTCTTTTCTCCTTTCCTTTATCTTTCTTCGTGTCTTTAACTTGTAAATATAAACTAGTTAATTGATTTAAAATCTGACTCATACCTGGAGTCAATTCTCCTACAATGGATGCTTCTAGTTCCTTGGCAATCTCTAATGCCTCAACCTATGAAGTGAACTTCTGTTGCATCATAGGAAATCTAATGTGTGGTAGGAGGGAATCGATGAACCATTCCTTATGTTGTTCGTTTGGAATTTGAAAACTTAAATGGCCTATCAAGGTCTTAAACCTCTGATCAAATTCCCAAATAGGTTCAATCACCTTCTGCTTGATTTCCTTCAACTTTGTAATGCACTGCAACTCCGAATTAGGCTTCTTAAACTCTGCACTCAACGCAATCTTAATGTCATTCAATGACTTAGGCTGTATAGATCCTGTAACAAATCTCATATACCATCTCAATACATGGTCCCTCAAGGTAGTACTAAACTGATCTCTCTTAACATATTCGTCGGTGACTTGCTTAATGATCCATACAACTTCGCATAATAACCAGTGCTGGTCAGGATCCTCAGATCCATCTCCTCTGAAAATGGGTAACCTCATTTCATCTGCCATGGATTTTCCTTGGTTTCTCGACTGAGTATGTACTAAACTTCTTGTAACAATACTCTAAGTGCTCTAATTACTTTGGCTACTTACTGCTACTAAAATGAAAGGAGGAGTAGTAATACTTACTTTGATAGTAGGCGCATTCCCTAAATTTTCTGGTTCTTCTAAGCGAAGTTCCTCAATCTCTACTTGCTATGCCCTTGTGAACTCTAAATATTCTTCATCTGATAGCCCTGCTTCTTCTCCACTGTAGAAATATTTGTCTTGTGCCAATGTCTCATAACTCTACTTAAACAAATTCACAAGAGGAACCTTTCTGAATGATCTCCCACCATGTGTGTGTCCAACCTCTGCATCACTGTCATTGTCTAAATTTTTTAACATTAGCTTTAAAATACAATTGATTACTGTATCTTCAGGATATTGTTCTCATGCAATAGAATCTTAATCTTTAGTTTCAAGAAGTGTAGAAAATTTCCTCTAGGCCCCTTGAAGAAATATCTCTCAGCTTGGCTATATGATTCCACTTTGTCAATAGAAAATTCAGTAATGTAACCTACAATAGTGCTATCAAACTAGAGATCYACTTCTCGAGACACAACGTTATCGAATTTMTTGAATTTCCTAATCAACGCCACTATCCAAACCACAGGTGGTCTAGATTTGATTTCAAACTGAGTGTCTGCTAGTCTGGCTAACCACTCGTACAAATCCTTATGAACTCCTGCAAATAAAATCTCATGCACGTCAGTAAAGATGTACCTTCCCAACCAATCTTCTGTACTAATGTCAGGGTTCTTGTTCTGATCTTTGGCGAAGTCCCTTTCATGTTCTTCTATCCACTTTTGAATCTTTTTCTTTGATGGAAGCCACCTTGACATTCCCTCAAGAAGATCCCTATCCTGACAATGGAACCATTTGTTGACACAGGGACAGACCTAGGGTTCAACTCTAACAATGCACCAACAAACCCTAACTATTGGACCTTACAACAACACCTACGAAGCAGATGAATTCTCACCCGACGTAGCAATAGGGGGGTTGCAGGACACATGTTTCTACAACCAGAGGAAATGCAAGATGATTCCAGAGAAATAATGCATATAACCTAGAAATCCTTAACAATATTATACTGAACTTCATGAAGTTAGTTATACCTTGTTATATTYAGTAGGGAAACTAACAATGCAATCACAATATAAAAGATAGCAAATAACATAGCATCAGCCACATAGAACAACAAGATTTTATGTGGTTCACCCTCTCCCTAGGKATATGTCCAAAGAATGGTGTTTATTGATAAAGTATATGAAACTACACAGTTCTATCTATGCACTTAGATGCAGATCCTTCTCTCTCTCCTCTCTACCTCCCAAACCTGTGCACCTAGTTGCAGAGTTGATATTTGCACCCAGTTGAAGATCAAAATACAAGAATGCTCTAAGACATAATAATTTTACATCTCAATCTCTCTATCTCCATCTTTCTCAACTCTTCTAGACCCCTATTTATCATTCCATGACTCTTAGAAACCCTAGACCGAAGTCCAAGTGCCAAAACCCTAGGTTCCAAAACCGTAGGTACCAAAACCCTAGGTCCACATAACCCTCATTTTAAGGACTTTTCCAACCTGTTCTTGTTTTTTCTCTGCTAGGTGCTCCAAATCACCCATTAGTGTCTTCTTCCACTGGTTGAATTGTCCATGATCTATCCTCTTTGTTGCTTAGTCTTCCTTGATCTTCTCTTTCAATGACTTACTTTCCCTTACTTCGTTCCTTCTTTTATGCTTCTTTAACCACTTCGATCCTTCCTCGATTTGTGTGCCTTCCGTGCACTTCATACTTTGTATTTTTTATTCTTTAATCTTCACTTTCTTCCTTAATAACTGAACAAGGGCCAACAACCACCTCCCTTGAACTTGAATTTCTTCTTCTTTCCATATCAAATTTTTCTGCACACCAAAGAACTATCTCTTTGAAATCTGTCACTTCCGGTACACAACCAGCCAATGCTATGTCTGAGCTCCAAACCTGGTTTGTTTCCTTCTTGGAGAGAGTGAGAGCCTTGTACCACTTGTAAGC